>LRSR01005242.1:0-55517 GCA_001579985.1 Hypsibius dujardini | reverse complement strand
CCTGTTTTGCACACAGAACGAACCTCCCAAAAGATCTGATGGCGCTGGAAGGCTTCCCATTCCTCGGAGGCGAAAGCTCTTATATTGACGCGTCGACTGTCCTTCAGTATCTGCAGTCCTACGCTGACCACTTCAAGCTTCATCCACATATTAAGGTACCCACCCTGTTTATTTTCAGAGCCATACATTTATCCCATGTCATAATCTCTCGCTGCTTTTTAGTTTGATCATCGGGTCAATGTCGTCACTCCGATTCTGTCAGAGCATGTACCTGCTAGTGCGGTCGGACCGCGCTGGCTCGTGGAATACGAGGATTTGAAACGGAATTTGACAGTGACGGAGACTTTCGACGTTGTATTTGTGTGTAATGGGTAGGTAAGACTACAGTATGGTCGCGTGAGTCGATCGCCGAAACTAAAAATGGCAACCGCAGCAATAAAAATTTAATTGCAGCTGGAATTTTCAGCGATAGTAATCTGCTTTTAAAAGCATAAAAAGTCAGCCGTAATTTCGTCAATAATAAACTCTGAGATTAGATGAAGTTGGTTAAATCATAACCTTCAATGTGTAACTCCGTAGCATAGGCTAACGCACACACTTTTATGAGAGAGAGGCGGTTGATATTTAATTTGCTGAAAATTGCCCAATTCATCATACTAATCCGCGACGACATGGTCGAGTTACTGGGAATTGCTACGAGGGCTACTCCAAAAGTAATGTCACTTGGTCATTTATTCCGCAATCGGAAGAAAGTGCCAATTCTGGTAGTGCAACTATTTTTTTCGGGGCTTTTTACATTACTTCTATAAGTTTTGCTGAATTACTTACTGGCAAGGACCTAGAAGAAATATTTTCGGTCGGAGAGTGGCTGGGAACCGCGAAGACGTGAAATACATGCACCGGCTGATCTGTGTCTCATGTGTGTCATGACCAATGGTCAGACGGTTGACCTTATTTTGTTAATTAGACTTATCATTGAAATGATGAATAAACTAGGAACAAACGGAATCCAACAGGGCAAACGAGAGATAGGCTCGACGGGCCGAACCGCGCAACATTAAGTCATGTGGGGTGTTTCAGCTTTGCTTGATTGATTGATTTGGTAGTTAATCTTGTCGTGTGCAGTGTAGCATAATTTCGTTTTTCTGCCTAGACGTCCATTTAAAACAGCAGAACATGCGATTGCACAGGTATAACAAGGTGAATCCCAAAAGAAAGATCCCTATACGCAGGTCCATGAAACTCTAGGTTACAGTGTACCAGGCCTTGGTCTAACTGTCTAGGCTGAGCAATTCGAAGAGCGGTCGTTTGGTACAGAGTGAATGACCAAATAGCATTACTCTTGGAGTGCCCTTCGTTTTACCTGTGAAACTAGATTTCATTGCAATTGAATGGGGACATTCTCGTAAAATTTCCGATGCAGACACTTTTTATAGTGTATTATATAGTGCATACCCTGGATCGCCAGGAAAAGATTCATGCTGATTTTTCAATCCTTTGAACTGATTTTATTTAACAACTCGTCTCATCTTGCAATGGTATTTGTATAGAACAAATAAGCGATGGGTAAAACATGGTGGGCTGGCGTTTCGCGTGGCCGCATCCATTTTCAAGGTCGTTTATCTGCGAGAACGCAGTAGTTCGGTCCGTTTTTTGCGCGAAAAAACCGTCAATCACGGCATTACCACATAACTGAGTTGTGAAGTTATTTGGTTGCTGATGCGCTCCTTGTTCTGCATTATGTATTCCCCTCTGAATGAAATTGTGCAACAGCGTAAATGTTGATGGAAAACGGATTTTTTATTCCGCCTGTTTTACCGGCTTTTTCTTTCAGGAAGAACCACACTCCATTCGTTCCGGAATTTTTCGGTCTGGCCAATTTTCAAGGACAAAGGCTCCACAGTAGCGATTACCGGGAACCGGGAAGGTTTGCCGGGCAGAACGTGCTGCTACTCGGTGGCGGCCCCTCAGCCGGGGACATTGCCCTGGACCTTATTTCGTCTGCCAAAACGGTGAGTCCTCTTCCGAAAATGTTAGTAACTTTTTGTGATTCGCGAGATGTTACCTTGGACATGCCGAGGTGGTATTTTTTTGTTATTGATGTCGATCGGTATTGATTTCAACACTTGGGGCCCAATCGCGTCACGCCTTTCCATCCTCCCAAAAAATCGGACGATGGAGTTTTATAACTGGAAATTGGAAACAGATGGGCTTCTCAAAATTATCAAATTTGTTATAATCAGTCAAAGGGACATTGGTCAGCCCTCATACATCAGTTATAGCCAAAAATGGGAACCTGTACCCATAACCTGAGAAAACTGCCTTGGCCCCTCCCTCAAGGTTTAGCGAGTCACTTGCAAGGGGGGGGGGTCATTTGAATAATAAAGTTGGGGTAATCTATTTATCTTGAGTAAAAAATGTCATAAAAAGTTTCATCGCCATGGTCCCGACTCAGGGAGAGGCAATTTATAACAAAACAGCCCCGTAACTCTCAAACTCATTAAAAATTAAAATTTATACCCATACGCCTCTGTAAAGAGCTGAAAATGGTCCCAGTGCAATGTCGTATCTCTACAAATTACTTGAGCCCATTTGCCATACATTTTCATTTTCTGGCTATTACCAAACAGAGACAGTGCAACCGTCAATAAAATACGTTAAAAGGGTCTGTCAGAAAAGGGTATCGAAAAAGGTCTCAGCGAGCAAGCGAAATAGTGAGCCGTGCGCGTCAAAACCAAGGCCTGTGATTGGTCTATTCGCATTTTTCGATTGTTGACAGCCCGACTGTCTTATAGATCAGCCAATGCATCAGCGAATTTCCGAAATTCATTGATAACATTTCCTTGACATCTCCGACTGATCACTTGTTCAAACTCATTCATCAAAATTTTTCTAATAAATATTGGTGATTGACGACTGCACTCCCGCTAATAACTGAAGCATCCCGGTTTCATAATTCTTATTTTTACCAGGTTATCCTAGCAAAACGACAACCCATGTCATTTTTCAAAGACCAATTCCCAAATCTCAAAGAAACAGCAATCCCACAAGGCTTCACAGCCCATGGAGCAATCCTGGAAGACGGTTCGACAGCAGACATTGACGCTGTCATCCTCTGCACCGGATTCGCATACGATTTCCCCTTTCTCTCCAAAGAATGTCGTGTGGAAGCCTCCCGTGGACGTGTCACTCCTCTCTACCGGCACCTGATTAACGCCTGGTACCCCACGATGGCAATTCCATTTGTGGTAACCCTCGTCACTCTCACTCCCATTTTGGACGGGCAGGTGAAATTTTTTAAGGCTGTGCTGGATGGAAAAGTGCGTTTGCCATCGACGGAAAAAATGCTGCAGCTGACGGAGGACGATTACCGGCAAAGAATCGTTGGCAATGAAGAAGGCGGAAGTCGGAATATTGCTCATGGCATGGAGCAGGAGATTTGGGCATATCTGGAGGAGATGGGCCGAGAAGCGGGATTTGATGCGGTTGAGCCGGTTTATCCGAAAATGTGTGCAGCAGCCTTTCATGTCCTGCGAACGGAGTTTACCACCTTCAAGCGCGATCTCATTCAGCGAGTTGATAGCGAATCGTTTTGGCATGTAAAAAAAGCTGAACCTAATTAAAGCATTTTTTTGTTCCGCTTTTTACTTGGCTTATAGTTTACAGCTTTCGAATGAGAGCAAATGCACTTAATGCCATTGAATGTATTCTTTCTGGACAATTATTAACCGTAGCGTGGCGAGTGTACGTACTTTCGCACCTTGATCGATTTTTATTTCAGCAATACCGGAACGCGTTCCTTGTCATAACAAGGCAACAATTAATTATGGATACTGGAAATTCCAACTGGGAATACTATGTCCGCCCTAGTGGCGTGTGTTTCATTGGTAAAATTGGCAACGAAAAACATGACCCAAGAAAAAGGCTCGTTTAGGGTGATTATGCATTGAAACCAGGACCCCTCACGGTAGACCCAGGGGGTAGGCAAAGGGATGAAGATGTTTTTTTCAAAATTGAACTCAAAAATCGTTTTATTTTTTCTAATTATTTTTATACTAGGGGGGGGGTCTGATTTTAAATGGCCCCCTGGCATTTTAAACCATTATCAAAAATATTAATTTTTCGATCAAATTTAAGATTTTTTGGGGTCCAACATAAGCACTCTAATAATAGTTGTAAATGGTACGTTAAATGAATTCAAGAATGGTCCAAGTGAACGATTGTTTTTGAAAATGTTTTGAAATCTTGGGGACCCTCGAAATCAAACCCCCTCACCTACGCAAAACGGGTAAAAAAGTCTCTCAAAAAAGGATGTCGAAAAAAGGTGTTAGCGAGCAAGCGAAATGTTGAACCGTGCGCGTCAAAACTAAAGCTGTGGTTGGTCTATTTGCAAATTTTAATTGTCGACAGCCCTGCTGCCGTGAATCCACGCAAGTTTCAAAATGATCAGGAAAAAATAAGTCAATTTTTTAATTCAATTTTGAAAAAGATGCATTGTGCCCCTTGCCCACCCCTTGGCCGTCTACCATCAGGGCTCCTGGTTACGACTGATAACTGGACCGTAAACGAGCCCACGACCCAAATAGACGTGAACATCATCAACCCTTAGCGGTATAGCTGTCGACTCAACAATTCTGCAAACGTTTCGCCCTTCAACAAATCCTGAAAACGCCTTCTATTCAGCCGCACACACAGGAGAAAACGCCCGAAACACGCAAAAGCAGCCCGCTACGGATAGATCCGCAAGAAGAATACAACCACAAACAGAACATTCTCTAAACAAACAAACCACAAAGAACAAACCCGGATCATCCTAAAAACGAATATACAAAAAGGTGCTGTTGCAAAACAACGCGCGAACATCAGCTGACAAACAACCGACATAACTAAGAGTTTTGGGCAAAGAGGCGGGGCCAGGAGTATTCACGTACAGTTCGGCCTGTCGGCTGAATAATTGAGCAGTTATCGGCGGAAATTTTTTCATTTCTTCGCACTATGAGGTTATTCCGTTTTTCAATCTCGGCAGGGGGAAGCACGAACTCCCCGAACTTCCAATTAGAAGCACACGACATTGATGTGCACCACTCCTTTAATTACAAATGTATGTGGGTGCAATGATATCAGTTATGCTTATTACCCATTCGATCGCGTCACAACTGTACAAGATGCAATATCAAAGCGCAGCGACTACAAATTGGGTGTGGAAAAAAGTGTGCCTAATTCACCTCTGAAAATAAATATTATCCTTAAGTTCGGCCTTCTTCCCGTTGATCACAAAAAAATCGGTCAAAAGGAATTACATCAGAGATATAACATGGCAAGTGCAACCGTCAATCGCAGATGAGCATAAATAATGCCTGTTCATTACTTCTATATCGGAATGAAGTGATCTGAATCGAAATCGTGTAGAAATTTGAAATTCAGCAAGACATGGTTATGACTTAAGAAAATACCGAGCAAGCTGTTTTTTAATTCATCGCCCAACCTCAATCATTCAATCAACAACTTCACTGATGCAGTAACCCCGACCTGGCAAGGATTGCCGTCAGCCGTCAGCCTGGACCGTCAGCCTGAGCGCTGTGGCTCTTTGTGCCAACGCGTTTGTCCTGTCGGCTGTTCCGAAAGACACCGGCACTACGCACATTATTCAATGTGTACATCATCCACCTCGTGATATGAAATGTGTGGTACCATGTGCTGGACGGGCCGTCGACTTGCTAAACTACTCCGCAATAATACTGCCAGCTAAGCATATATGTTACATAGTGCCAGTAACTTCTCTGCTTCTGCTACATGATAACTGTAGAGAATTTTTGATGTAACATGCTCAACAGCCGCCAGTCCAACAGAAGATAAAAGCCGTTTGGTTGCCGGTCCAGTCAGTGCCAAAGTTTCAAAAGCAACAGGATGGTAAAAAAAGAGCCCAAAATCAATTTAGAATCGATTGACATTATGACATTCATTTTTTCGATACTGGGCGGAGCTACTTTGCAAGCCATTATCGATCCAGAACTTCTGACTCATATATTAGAAATGACCCGCAGCTCCGCCATTTGATATTAAGAAAATGCTTTGCTGATTCCAGTCGGTTCCAAATTAAATTTTCTGCGGGAGGGTGTAAAAAATCGCGAAAGTAAACGCTTTGATTAGAAATCAAACGTTTTACAGTCAAGAAAAATATAATCTTCCAGTGTTTTCCGGACTTTGAAATTTCGCCAAAACAAAGTTTATTTGACTATTCCAGTAAAATAAATTTTGAAATCACCATTCATGTTTACTAATTTAAAAAAATAAAAAGGAGGCATTCTGCGTCCTGCCTCTCAAAATCGTCCCAAGTAGGAAAGAAATTATTTACTAACTTCCGATTTTTGCTATTTCTTTAGTGAAGTGAAGTAACATTTTGGTGTCTCTAAAAACGAGACAGAACGAGAGAGGTCGAATGAATGAATAAAGTTGAGCCGGTTATCGCGCTGCGCGCTTTCCACCAAAATCCACACCACCAACTCCGCCTCCATAATTGATCAAGATTTGAAACTACGAGCGCATCCTTGTAATGTCATATCATCTCCATTATGACTTTTAGCAACCTGAGCCAGCAAGTGATTAGAGAAAGAGAGAGAGAAGGAGGCTGGCACTGCAGACGGAAGATATCAGGTGTCACTGTATATAAAAGTAGCATGGTGCCGTGTCGCGATGTCGCGCGGAGGTCGTGGCGCGCCACTGCGATGAGTGGAGGAGAAGAAGAAGACGATGATTGCGGTCACCGATATAAATTTACGGTCTCACTGCAAAGTCTACCGACGACGGAGAAATTATACGTTCATCGACATATTTTACCCTAATAGACTGTTATTATGCGTTTTTACGCGGGGTGAAGCGCGGTGAGAGTCGGTTACGCAGTCATCTCTTAACCTCGCAACCTCTCTTACAGTTCGATACAAACAACACCGTCACAGCTTGTGAGTTAGAAAACGTTATCAATAAATATGCTAGCCTTGCCGTGTCGATTATGACAATTATCTGAAAAATGAAACTTCAGATGCCTAATTAATTATTTGAGGTAAAATATTCCTCGGCAACTGCAAATATAACAAAATGAATACTTTTAATTTAGGTCATCTTTTGGAGATGTTTTATTTAGTGAATAAACATGCCGGACAGTATGAGAAAGTGTAATGCGATGCTGGACTTTATTACAAAAGCTAATTAAATATCAATTTTGGCTGAATAAAAACATAAAAGTGGAAATGCACGCAACGGTTCGATTTCATTATTTCAACACGAAGTTGCTAAGTCAGATAACTGCCAAACGCCTGTTCTTCGCCAAGTTTCCAGCATAATATTTAGACACCAATATTTTCCATAAATATTTTTGGAAGAATACAATGAATGCTAATTTCAAGTATTCAAGCATTTCAAAAGCTTGCAATGATATTTTTCAGTGGTTCATGAAGAAAACACTCGCACTGCTTAATTTAAATTTTGGTTAGTAATTGTGAGCTCAATTCAAACAAACCCGAAAAAAATTAATGAATTTTCAGATGGAAAAAAGCTTTTATTCTGCGTTTCAATAACCATGAGCAGGAAACCAATAACTTTTTTTTCGCGATTACATTACAAGAATACTCTTGATCACTGCCAACATTTAAAAATACCTCTCCAAAATCAAAATAGTTTCCAGATAGCGTCCATAATTTAACCACTGCCCAACGTCCAACCAATCGGCCCGCCCAGTTTACAGTCAAACTGTATAAGAAGAGGAGTGAGTTTGAATGAACGGCGCCAAGCAGTCAAAAGAGCCACGTAACAACTTTGTCAAAGGCCACGGAAGGTCTCTTTCGTTTGCTACATAAACCGACGAAGAACGAAGTAGACACAAACGGTATCAAATATCGCCATAGGGCACAAACATATCGATACACCCCCAAAAAGAAGACGAAAGAAGAGAGTGAACGAGAAAGAGACCTCGTCAAGCAATGACGCGATTTGCAAGCCCGATAAACGACAGATATACCGGAGAGTTTTGTTTTATATTTAGCTCCCCCCCCCCTGAAAGATCCGATGCTCTCAAACGATAATCATCTCGCAATGTCTCCTCATTGCTCTGAAGAATTTTAACTCTCGTCGCGTCCACACGTGCCTCATTTTCATTTCCGAATTTTTCATCCGGCGCTTAACCGAAACATTTCATTGACTGGCGAGCTTTATCGGCCGATGAATATTTTCATTCCCCAACTGTTACCTATATTGCTTCAAAATTATTTCTCATTTTAAAAATTGTGCATCTCCCAATTTTGTAGACATTTTTTGTGTCAAAATGTCGCTTTCGTTTTCGTCCCCGGATAATTACCCATCATTTCCGTCTAACGAGGCAATTAATTGTACCGATGGAGCTGGTTCATTTGGTTCGCCGCCATATCGCGTAGAGGCTACGACGCCGCAATATCTCCGAAATTACGAGGTGTGCAGTCCAGGGGATTCCTCCTCCAACCGTTTCTACAGTTGGAGCAGCCAAAGCACCCATTCATCGGGATCCCTGACTTCAACGTCCCCGGCGGAGTCGCTGGCCAGCACCTGCTCCCTTCCCAATCCTTACTACGGAGGCATCACCGGTAAGATTCAGAATACTTTATTTATTTCTTATTTAAAAGAGGGACATGAAACCAACGACACAGATATATTCATTCTTGCAAACTTAAATCGCAGAACAGAGATCGGCTCTGACATTGACAGACGGCAGCTCTAACTTGCGTATATTTTGTAAGCAGTGTAGCATGTATCATTTTATTATAATTGTACATTACCCGTGTCCGTGTTTCATAATCAATCTCTGCGATCTCATTTTCTACCGACTTTTGTACATGACGACATTTTTATCAATGCAAAAGTGCCAAAACCGGCGTTACATAACTCTGCTCTTATTAATAAAAATGATACAGAATGCCTGATAAACGGGAATTGAACAGATATGTTTTTCTCTTTAAATTAATTTCCTTGCGGAGAATAATTAGGTGGACCAGGTACCGACACCGGCTGATTTTTCACGATTCCATGTAATTCCAAAAAAAATAGCCGAATTTACAATAACTTTTGCGCTTGAGAAATCGAATAATAGTAGCATTTTGGTAACGCCACCCTCATTCTTCAGATATTTATTCCCATAGATATTATGCCTTTCAACGCAAACTCAAATGTCTGAACCAATATAGGTTAAATAAAACATAATTATTTTTCCCCGGTTTGTTTAGCGGCCGAAAAGCAGCAGCTATTCACGCCGAAAATCCGCGTGGTCAAGCGCCGCGTGTCGGCCAACAAGAAGGAGCGCCGTCGCACAATCAGCATCAACACCGCCTTCACCGATCTCCGCGACTGCATTCCCAACGTCCCGCTCGACACAAAACTCTCCAAGATCAAGACCCTCAAACTTGCCACCAGCTACATTTCCTGGCTGATGGAAGTGCTGCAGAAGAGCAGCGACACCACGGACGGCAACGCTCAGTCCACCATTCCCCCAGACGGATTCCAGAGCATCCTCACTCGGACACTCGAGTCGCGGGAGGACCGACGAAAACGGGAATTGCTCAAAGTGAGTGTGTAATGGTGTAGTGTTGTTTTAAAAATATTTTGAGATCTTCAAAAGATATTTTATTTTTCATTTTTCATTTTAAATAAAATACATTTTCATTTTGTTTAAAGTCACAAAATAGAAATTAACACTTAAAAGCATACCGTAATTTCTAATCACCAAATTTACTTTTAGTATTAGGATATTATATTTCACGTTGTTAATCTTAAAACACAACTTGGCATATATGAGCCTATCGTTATTTAGAATCTCTAATACTATTTTAAATATTAGGATATTTTAGTTCATATTTTATTTTAAATGCTGACAATGTGGCTGTTCTTTTAGGGATAATTAAGTTTTCAATTGAAGTACAATTTCCCACTGGATTTAAATTTATCTGTAACTTATTTACTTGTTATTTCATTTAAATTCCAACACGTTATTTAAATAGTATGAGACACACGCCATACGGATACTTGATTGATAACGGCAATTTACAGCCCCGCGTAATAGCCATTTTTGTATGAATAACAAGGACGCCCAGGGAGAGAAATCGAGGCCTGTTGAATGAAATGGAGCTGGAGCAAGGGTGATAAGAGGGCCTTAATTGGGCGGGCTTAAGTGTAGCACATACTTTGAGGTGGAAATTTGATCCGCAAAATTATCTTCTTCGACGCTTGCCTCGGAGCGTCCGCTTCTGTAGACGGACGGACGGACAGAGACGGACGGACGGAGACGGATGAGGATATGGATTTGTGACAGTTGTCGGAGTCCGGCGAGACGCGACAGCTTATCTCTTCATCGCGTCTCAATTTGTGATGTGTGTGTCTGGTCCAGTTTCCGGTGTGATTGAATCCAAAATCCTGAGCAACATCATTGTAAACTGAAAATATAATTGTATTATCGCCTCGACAAATTATTTAAAAGACAGGCTAAGCCGCATTGTATTCTTGTGGCATGTCTAGTCTAAGTTCTTGAGGCTGCCATAAAGTTGAAAAGAAACCGAAAATAATAACAGCAAAATATATACATGCATATGTAAAATGACATACTATGTATTTTAAAATATAATACATATTATACATAACAATGTAAGCAAATTAAAATTTAATACGTATCATAAAATATAGATTAAAAATATAAATACGTTGAGGAAAATAAAATATAAATATACATGGTAGGCACGTTGAGTCCGTCCAAACGAAAATGAATGTGGACCCTGCTGAATTTGAAACAGCTGAAAATACACGTAACTACTGTATCTACTACCAAGGCGAAAATAACTGTTCTCACTTCCATATATTGTACGGACACAGAAAAATATTCATCTCACAACAATCCTCTCAGCTGCAAACGTGCCCGTAGCCGCTCAAATTCTTTTGGATGTGTAGAGAAGAGTAAATAAATACCATTTAGCTCGGGCTACTGAATTGCACCCCATTTCCTACCAAAATTCATTTCTGCCATAGTAAATGCTTCGTTATAGAACTTCGCCCGAAAACGAAGCCTTTGAGAATACAAACTATAGTACATTTTTTGGAAGCATAATTTTTATTGGCCGATCAAAAATAATTACTAGATTAGCTGTGAAGTTAGTTAGATTCCAATGTAAATTGGGGTACTAGTTATAAAGCTTTGCCCGTTTCACCGTAATTTTTTTTCTTGCAGGTCGTCGCATCGCAGCAGAAGAAACAGACTCGCCGGAACCGGACTGGTTGGCCGCAACACGTCTGGGCACAGGAACTTAACCATAGCAGCAAGAGTGCCTAATTATACGAAAGTGTCTCTAAATTTTTTTAAAGGTTGTTGTCCTTGACACCTCCGGATGGAAATAATGTCACATAATACCATCGATGCCCATGTATAATTCGCTTATTTTTTTGCAATCGGCTTGGCTCCTTACGGTATTTATTACTCATACAGAAAAAAAGGAATTTCTTTCCGAAAAAGGAACTTAAGAAATCAACGAAAAGAGCCTCTTTTTTATCATTATTTGATAAGTATAAGACTTCTGCTGTGAGAGAAGAGACCAGTTTTTCTTAAGGCTTTTGAATGTAAAAAGTCTACAATAACCAGAAAAGCAGTGATCGCTCTTGTCTTGTTTTTATATGTAATTGTCCGTGAAATGTGTTGTGATGGGTCGGATGACAAGTGAACAGGCAGTATCCGGACGAGGGAGGCACAAAATTCACAAAATTGTATGTTTATAAAAGTGGCACCCATAATAGCGGGCAATGGTGTGGATAATGAAAATGTCGGCGTTCGTCCCTGTCGCGGACGCGGACCCTCACTTATTTCTGTCCAGCGTAACGGGGTGACGCGTCATCGGCGGTACTATAACACCATATGAAACTAGTATGATCAGCGGCCGTAGCCAGCTCAGTGTGACCGTTGGTCAACATTCGCGTACGGCAAACATGGATAATTACAGGCTCGGTTTCCCGCATTTCGACTACATGTAGGTGTATAGATTGGCCATTATGAGGGAAATCACTGAACATGTAAAACTGATTATTTAATTCAGTCACATTTATAATTCTAAGGGTGCAGTGCAACGAACGGTTTACATACATGTAGTGCTAACGTGTATTTCCTCTAAATAAAGGTGAGCACCGAACTAAATTATGGCACAGTTCCACAAACGTACAGAGTCTTTCTATTTAGACAGACAGGCAACCAACTAGTCAGAAAGACAGACAGACTGACGAAGTGACAGGTAGGAAAGCAGACAAGGAGGGAGGGAGGGAGAGAGGGAGGGAGGGAGGCAGGCAGATACACAGACACACAGACTCACACTTAGACACACACACACAGGCACACACACATACACACACACGCACACACACATACACACACACACACACACACAAACAGACAGACAAACAGACAGACAGACAGACAGACAGACAGACAGACGCACAGACACACAGACACAGACACAGACAGATACACAGACACACACACACACACACACACACACACACACACACACACACACACAGACGCACAGACACACAGGCATACAGACATACAGACACACAGACACACAGACAAAGTAAATTTAGCTGTGGCACGATGCGCGACTGCGTCATTCTTACACGTTTCTAACATTGTGATGTATTTGCGGGGTGCAGTGCAGCCTTCTGTATTTTGTATTTCCTGGCTGGCTGGGGTGAGTCATAAATTCCGCATAGAGTCCGTTACGCGTGAGTAATCAGGGTTTGTCCGCCGAAATGGTGTGTAGTTCATTCCCTCTCTAAACTCTAAAGTCTGTACGTATTGCGATTCCTCTATCGTATTGTAGCCACCCTGTACACAAGAGAGAGATTAGATGCTACAACTCGGAAGGGGGCTCCCTCTTCTCCGTATTGACACGCCAGCCTGTTGCGCATACATTCCGTTCCACCAGGCCTCGTTATCTCACAAAAACGTGTGGACTATTTTGCTCCAGCGTCTGTTTCTCAGTAAACTATTGTCTTCCTGAATTGTTCTCATCCCTGAAATTTCTCCATATTTACACACTGACCGGTGGATATTTCTGCGATCACTTGGTGCGGAATTCGTGCGAAAATCAGACGTAGAAAGTTGTACAAGCGATTTGTTGGTGTTTTTGAGGATACTGGCGTATCTCTTTAGAATGCCGCAGTTACTGCAGCTGAACGTGATTGTCAACACCCCGGGAACTCTCACCCGGAGACCCTACCGCCTGGATGATGTCAAGGCGGAAACGTTAGTCGGTGAGGTAACGCGACGGATTTGGGAAATGAGTCCGGTCCCGATGTCGCCGACTTCTCAGTTTCCGGCTGCGCAGACTCCCACCAAAGGTGCGACATTTCATATTATGATTTTTTGGTTTTGTTTTGAGTCTAATTTCGGCTTCCCCTTCTGTCAGTCGAAAAACGTCGATAACGGCTGACTTTTCAAAAAACCCATCTCCACTATAGTGAAACAATACGTACATTTACAGTACTGGCTTATTATTATCTTTCCAAATTATTTGAGCGAAAAATAAAACGCACTATTTTTTTAGAAATTAAAGGAAACATTTTTTATAAATAGGAAACCGGATTTTTTGGAAATAACAATTGACGGCTGCAGTTTATTTTTCAACCGACTTGGCAATATACTACGAGCGTCGCCTGATAACATTTTCGATATTATTCTTTCAGTGAACGACTACGGAATCTTTCTCCAGAACACTTCCGGCAACTCTGAGTCCAAGGGACACTGGCTCAATCCCAATAACTCCCTGGAACACTACGCCATCAGCAATGGGGTCAGTCATCTCCGCTGTCCTAACATTTGCCACCCAGAAATTAGTGTCCTCCTCCCGCAGAATGGACACAATGGACACGCCCGGTCAATTATTCTTCTCAATTTTAGAGTATGTTGGAATTTAAAGCGCGAAAACGGATGATGAAAATCCAGCTGCAGGATCAGTCCGTCAAGTCGCTCATCATCGACCAGAGCCAGCCGGTGCAGCTCCTCCTCCCTTTCATCTGCGAAAAAATGGGTATAATTATTTAAAGGCGTCGGAAAGTTTTTGTGCTTGATGAACCGGTAATTTAAATGTGAAAGTTGATCAATTTTGTAGGGATTTCTAACCATGACGAATTTGATCTGGTACGTGTCTCGAATGAACAGAATGGGGACCAGGTTGATACGGGGACACTGCCAAAAAAGGCGGGCTTGACGGCACGCCTTGTGGATCCGTCAAATTACAACCCGGCGACGTTGGATACACGGCGGATGGTGCGGTTGAAGAAAAAACTCGCCACGGAAGACGACGGTACCAACCACAAAACTGGCATTAAAAACACAAATCATACAAAATAAAATATAAAAAAATCAAATCAAACAGGACGAAATTTGATTTGTGCTTGCAAGCAGTAATGCTCTTTCTCTGCGGAATCAATTTTTTGTTTGGTTTTCACCCATGGAAGGTTAAAAGATGAAGTATCATTTTTTTCCAGTGTGGAATTGCGATTGAATATAACAAAAATTATTTATCTGTAATTTGTCCGAAATTAGTTTCACGGTAAACTCATCGATTCATTGACGGGTGAGCTTTGTCACGTAACAATCAACCACGTAACTTCAATCTGCTCGTTTTTTTATCAGAATGCTACATCCCTTCGTGCATGTTTTTCAAGTGTTTCCATTGATGATTGCAATTTGCAAGCGCATAATGATAACATACTATCGCACAAAGCTAAAATTTAGGGCAGCAGGGAACGGCCAGCAGGTGATATTGTTGATTTTCTTTCGCAGTTGTTTGGGTCAATCAAGCTCAGACACTGGATGAACAAGGAATCACGGAAAGTGACGTACTGCTCTTACGAAGGCGCTACTTCTTCTCAGACCGAAATGTTGACGTTCGAGATCCCGTGCAACTAAATTTGCTCTATGTCCAGGTATAAATACAATTCGAAATATTTAATTGTCTCTCTGTCCGCCTGTCTGTCCGCCTGTCTGTCCGCCTATCTGTCTGTCTGTCTGCCTGTTTGTTTGTTTGTCTGTCTGTCTGTTATCCAGTCTGCCAGCCTCTGTTTGTCTGTCCAACTTTATCCATTGTCATCTGTATATTAGACTGCCGATCCACTTTTGTTTGATTTCGCCTGGCGAATTTTTTATTTAACTTATAGTGTCGGAGCGCCATCCTTAGCGGTTCCCATCCAGTAACCCTCCGTGAAGCCTTCCAGTTTGCGGGCGTCCAAGGGCAAGTGGAATACCAAGACTACGATGAATCGAAACGCAATGTGGACGTGCGATCTTTCTTGCCTCGTAACTTGAATGGCAGCAAAAAACTGGACAAGAAACAGCTGGAGGAATATCACGGGCAAGTTCAAGTGCAGTGGCAAATGCATCGGGGCCTCTCCGACCTGGACGCCAAGGATCTCTACATCAGAATGGCCCGTTCCCTGAAGACGTATGGAATTACCTTTTTCCTGGTCAAGGAGAAAAAGAAAGGCAAAAACAAACTAGTTCCACGATTATTTGGCGTCACTCGATCGGCAGTGTTGAGGCTTGATGAGAAGACCAAAGAGGTAAGCCTCGGAAAAGAAGTCAGCGCTTGGGCTTTCGCTTATTTGCTAGATTTGTAAATTTCACATGAACATTAGTAGTCTCTATATGTTTCAATAATAACACATTATTCGGTTTAGTGTTTGAATTTTAATATTATCTTTTATTATTATTCTTTATCATTATTACCGTTTATCTTTTACTTTCTTTTTATTTCTAATATTATCTTTTTATTATAATATTATCTTTTTATAAACAATATAAACAAGAAAAGAATATGAACAAATATAAGCAATAAAATAAACAATGCAATATAAACAGCAAAACAATACAAATAGTTTTAACGGTATTTTTAATGCGGCTTGTAAATATATTATTAAGATCTAAAAAATATAATTATTCTAAAAATTGCTTATTCCAAACTCTGGTTATGTTGATTTTATGTATTTCTTTAAGAATCCTAGTTAGTTCATTTTAAATGTTACGGCGGGTAGAAAATTATGCAACTAAAAAAATATAACGTAATTTGTAAAGCCAGTATTAGTATGTAGTATGTAGAGCCAGATATACGTGTCCGAATGGGTTGAAAAGAGGAAATCAGAACATCATTGGTTGATACTTTTCAGACATTGGAATCCAGGCCTTTGGAGCAGGTCCTGAAATGGGCTGTGACAGGAAACACGTTCAGTCTAAGCTTTGGTGACTACACCGACGATCTTTGGTCAATTCAGACAACGGAAGGCACGCAGATTGCGCAGCTTATTTTTGGATATGTCGAGCTGATCAGGAAACGACAACGCCGCGACTCGGATACCAACAACCGGTATACCGACACTATCTACTCCAACTCCTCCAGTGGTGATTCACAGGTTGCGAGTTATGAGGAAATTGACGACGCAAAAAGGTTTGTTTCTTTCTCGGGAGGATCTATATTTCGATGGACAGACAGACAGACAGACAGACAGACAGACAGACAGACAGGGAGATATGTAGAAAGAAACACAGACAGACGTAATCATTCTGAATCGAGTCCGAGCATTTGGCAATTGAAGCCATCGAAAATGTATAGAAGAAACGGCATAGTAGACCCCGAATGCCCATCGCCCTACAGTAGTCGCGTGAGCTAGAGAAACAGTAACAGCAACTAGAAGTAATAAGATTTAGAGCTGCATTTTTGCATTCGTTGCTCCATTTTTACAAATGCAAAAATGGAACGGCAGCCGCTAATTATTATCAGTCCCTTGTGGATAAGTTTCACTGTGAGACGTTTTTTATTTAGGGGGCAGATCGAGAACGGAAGTGTTTTGGTGAATCGCCATCAGGTCCACAGCGGCCAAGTGGCCATGCCCGGAGTGTTACGCGACACTTATGCTGACAAACACGACGTTCATTACATCGGAGTGGCTCATGCTAGGGTCGCCCAAATCATCGCCAATTTCGCCGCACCCTTCCAGCTTCCGCAGTCGTCGTATGCACAGGCAGCTGGAAAGATGAATGTGAGTTCTCTATTTTTAAATCGTACTTTCATATTTGTTTATCATAATGACCAGTCTCAGTTTTTTTATAATTATGCCTCTATTTTGTAGTTAATTTGCATAATTATTTTACATATTTTATGATTATGTTAATTTTTCAGATCACGAAAGAAGAAGAGTACACGATGGAAGAGTACCAGAAAGCTTTCGCCACGAGCATGGGCCAGGTGTCGGCTTCTGTGGCCCATCTCATCAACATATCGCGGTCGAATACGCCGGATCAGAAGGAGAACCGATCTGGGATGACCCATGCGGACCAGCAGAATGCGATCAATGACTTGTAAGACGTCTAGAGAAAGTGGCTACAATTGCCACGTAATTAAAGAGACTGACAGACGAAAAACATTTTCACGGTCAGACAATTCAGACGGGCGGGCAAGCAGACAGGCAGCTAGACAACCATACGGATAGACAGACAGACCGACAGACCGAGAGACAGACAGACAGACAGACAGAAATATTGGCAGATAGAGAGACTGACTGACAGTTAGACAGACAGACAAACAGGCAAACCAATAGACATACCATGTGATCCGCAAGCAGATACGCGTTCATCATACCAAAGAAAGCATTTGAATGTAAGGATTAGAAATGACTGCTTTATTTCATGATCTGTTCTGACAGAATCAACGGTCTGGATGAGCTCGCCCGGTCCCTCCGTCACATAGCTCCGACCACGTCCCATGAGGAGTCTACCAACCTGATGATGTCTGGGCAAGCCTTCTGCCAGAGCTTCTCCAACCTCCTCAACGCCGCCGATCCTGCCGGCCGGACCGAAGGCAGTGCGGAATCCCGACAAGCCATCCTCATGGCCGTGGCGCAGATCGGGGAGACCGGTCGCCATCTCGCTCAATCCGTCAGCTCACTGCGTCCGCAAAGTCCAGGCAACGCCACCTTATCAGACAGACACAACGGAGATTTCATTGTCTTTACCAAACAAATCGGGAGCGGGATGACTGATATCGTCCGAAAGGCAAAGTTGCTAGCTTCGGAAGTGCCTGAGCCGGAGGTTCAGCGACAGATCATCCACCATGCGACGGAACTGGCCTTGCAATCAGCGGAGATTATCGCCACTGCCAAGCTATTGCGGCTGTGTGCGAAGGAGGAGCCGGAAACGGCGCGGAAGACGACGGAACAGTTGTTGCTGGCGTTGGAAGCACTTCAGAGGGCTCTCGATACTTTACAGGTTCGTGTAAAAATGGGTGGGAATTCTTGACGATTCTGCTATATTGTACAGATTTTGATTTTCAGAATAGTTTATAATAATATGGACTGAAAAAATATTATTTAAATATTATTTATTTTGTGGATAAGCAGGAAAAAAATAAGTGAAAGAATACATTATGGTATCTAAACATTATTCAATATGTAGATAAATATACGGATGAGAGAACATTTCATTTAAATGTTATTTATTTTATATTTACTATGTGGATAAACAGAAAAATATGGATAGGAGAAAATATTATTTGAGTATTATTTATTGAGTGGATAAAGATGTTAAACATGAATGCAGTGGTTGTGCAAACCTCAGTTTTAATTTATCAGTTTAGCCGCAGGGATTAAAACGAATTGACCGAGGAGGAGATAGACAGCACAACTCGACTCCATTTTGTCATGCTTATTCCAAAACATTCCCTTCTATCGGCCAGGCTCTTTGAATTGTTTGTGACTATGTATTTCATTTTTATTTATTTTGCTTATTGCGCAACTGATCTTGCAGGATGTATCTCACGGTGGTTCGGATGGTCGGAACATGACGGAGATGGGCCGGCATTACGTATTTGAGATCGACGAAGGCGCGGTGATTATGTCTGAATTGCTGGACAATTTCAAGCGAGCTTTAGGAGATTCCGTCAAGCCACGAAATGACGCAGTGCTGAATGCGCTGTTCTTGTTGAATCACCGGATGCGGGAACTGGATAGCAGAATGATGGGAAATATTGAGACTACGAAGAACGGTAACATTAAAAATGTCAAATACCACGTGTCTAGCCCTTGTCTGTCTGTCTGTCTGTCTGTCTGTCTGTCTGTCTCTCTGTCTGTCTGTCTGTCTGTCTGTCTGTCTGTCTGTCTGTCTGTCTGTCTGTCTCTTTGTCTCTCTGCCTACTTTTCTGTCCTTCTATCTATCGGTCTATCTGTTTGCCTGTGTCTGTCTGTATCTGCTTATCTGTCCTTCTGTCGATCTATTTGCCTGCCTGCCTCCCTAGTTGTGAATCTGAATGTCTGTCTGCTTATGTATCTGTTTGCCTACCTGTCTAATATCTGTTTGTCTATTTGCCTGCTTGTAAATTTTCCCCTGTTTTAATTGTGTTTCCATCCGTTTATCTGGTTGCTTTTTTGATTGCCCAACAAATAGATGCGGTCACCTCTTTGTTAGACAGCTTGATTGATTTTGGCTTTTTTTTCAGACGACTTTACCATCACCTCAGATTTCCACGATCGCCTTGTGACTGATGTCACGCAACTAAAACTATGCCTGACTGAAAGTGACCTCACAAAACAAAAAAAATCCGAGACAGACACAACCGCTTTAGACCATCTCCTCGGCCTCCTTCAATCGCTGATGGACGACACGATGGCATCGAATGCTGCTGGTCATTGGCAGACCGAGGACGAACGCGTCACCGTCATGAACTACCTCAAGACAATCCACGAAACGGCCTATCAATTCGTGTCTGAAACTGCCAGTACCGGCCAGTCTGACGGAACCGCCAGGGATGCTTTCATTGAAGCGGTCGATGAATTCGCAACTGTTTTAGAGGCAATGCAGGAAAATAAAGCCATTCTACAGGAGACACTGACAGACATCCAAACAAGCCTGGCACGAGTCGATGAGCAGCTAAAGTGCGAAGTTGCCGACGTGCCTTCTTCCTTCAACGGACAGAGCACCCCATCTCGGAAGGTAGCGTACATTATTATTAGTGTGTCGATATTTGCTTGGTTATTTAAAAATACGAGATGGGACATCGGTACGCAGTAGCCGCTTTATTTACAGTAAAGCAAGTTGCTCTATTTTGGAACCATGAATGCCATGTGCAGATTCTTCCTTTTTCTAAAGTATTTTACATATTCAGACCGAGTGCAACACGCACCGGCCTGTACTAACTTAGGATGTTTTTCATAGATAGAACGCAGAATGCCTCCGCTTCATTTTTTTAAACTATTACAATATTAATCATAATTTGAAACTTTATTTCATTGGTGACTATATCAAAAAAATTTGGTGAAATTTCAAAACACAAAAAGATTTCGTTTTCTTTGATCTTCGCAAATGGTGATTTATAGAAATGCATTAAATATGAATATTTTAGTCCATCCCAAATTTTGTTTCAAATCGATTGGCATCAACCGACTATGTTTTGGGGGTAAGGGGCTACGGGTAGTTTGTAAAAGGGTCGAAAATTTCAGCAAAGCTATCCAGTGTTGGCACGTAGCTCCGCCCCCGATGCTAGGAAAATATTTGGCTGATGGCAATCGATTCCAAATTGAATTTGGTGTAGGACAGTATCAGAATAATTATATTTATTGGATTTCGATAAATCGCCATTTGTACTGTGAAAATGGGATTTTTCAGTATTTTACCAACTTCGAAATTTCACCAACAAAAGTTTAGATTTAGTCACAGATGAAATAAACTTTTAAATCATCATTGGATACTATTGTATTAATTTACAAAATATAAAGCGGAAGCATGATACGTTTCACTTATGAAAAGGTCCCAAGTAAAGCGTGAACCCTTTCGGTACATTTATTCGTTTTATTCATACAAAAAAGTTGAGCTTGAGTACGCCACGCCCTCTATGATGCGGTACAATCTAAAACACTAGCGATTCTTAATACTCATTTTGTTTCTTTATTTATAGATTTAACTCGTTTACCTGGAGCTTTTTATTTCATACATTCGGAAAAAAGTGTTTTTTGTTCTAGTATGAATTAAGTACAGAATTTTGTATCTCATCGTCTTCACTAGGCAATTTAAAATTATAATTTCATTAGCTTATTCACATTTTTGGAAATTTTAATTTATTATTCGAACATCAACCGAAGTCCCTATATATTGTCTGTGTAGGTTTCGTCACGCGCTGCTATGGCTGAAGCGATCTGTCGTCTGGAGGCCATTTCCGAGGCACTGGAGGAGATGATGAGCCAGCTGAAAAACATCAATCCCGACGTGTCCTACTACCCGGAAGCCTTACGCGAACTGGCGGGCAGTTTGTGTAGCGCCTATCGCAGGGCCTGTAATAACTGGGCGGATTTTCACGCTTCCGGTTCGGAGTTGGTGGATGAAGTCGCTAAGAGACACATTCATCAAGGATTGGTGGAGTTGGGCCATTCGTGTACGGCGTTGATGTACGCGGCGGTGGCGTCCTCGACGGACCTCACGGCCAGCGCATTTCCGGCAGCTTGTAAAGACGTACGGGATAAGGTCAGTTTCTACATAACGTCTTGAAACTTAAATATAATATAAAATAATTTTAGATCCATCGTTAAACTTTGTTTGAATAAAAATAATTTATGTTTATATTTAGTTTAATAGAGAAGCCACAATTTTGGCATTTAAAACAAGATTTTAAACAAAATATTGTAGCAATTGAAATAAATGTAATGGTTCTAAACAAAAGTATGCTTCTAAAGTTGATTTTTATTTTTCCGACTTTAAATAAAATCATTTAGCCAATAAAAACCGCTGTTTGAGTCACTTTGAGTCATTTAAAACACATCTAAAGAATATTGCTTTTTGTTTTGTACCACAAAATTCGGGCAAAAAGGTCCTCATGATACTATAGTGCTGATCAGAAATTTGCGCCACGAACCTGCGAGATTCTATCGAGATTCTATATGCGAGATTCGTTTTGTTAGAAAAAGCTTCTGAAATGTTTTCACTGGTATCTCTTATAACATGTTGTTTATTGATTTGCCCCAAAACATAATTGAAGTATGGAGCGAGGTGCAAAAGTATGAGCGAAGTCAAATTCTCGACTCAATCCAGTAGCTCTTTTCAACCCAAAGCCAATAATAAATTGGCTTAAATTAAAAAAATACCTACATGAAGATTAGGAATTTTTACGGCTGTCGAATAGCGTACGAAAGCCCCCCACCATTTCAGGAATAATTTTTCGAACTTATTACGTATCGTTTGCTTTTTATCCGGTTAGCCTTTGTGTTGCCAATCAATTGCTTTTCGAATGCTATTCGATACAATGTCGTATGCTTAATCAATCAAGGCCTTTATTACTATTTTTCATTATTATTATTATTATTATTATTATTATTATTATTATTATTATTATTATTTATTTTCAGATACTACTACTACTATTACGATTATATTTTGTTAAATACAAATTACTTGGTTACTATTTATTTTGTTTTATAGATATCTCGCGTACAGCTGTACCTCAACACCCTTAACTGCGGCTCGCAGTCCTGCGGCCGCGCCTTAAGCACCATCGAGGAGGTCGCCGAGGACCTCGAAACCGCCATCATCTTCGCCGAGGCCGGCGGGGATCAGTTTGACAATTCCACCCCGAGCACACCCACGACACCGCGTTTCCCAACCAATATTCCCCAGCCGAAAAAGAGCTTCGACTTGTCGCATCTCATCGCCCATCTCCAGTCATGTCTCCGGCAGTTCGAGCAGATCAAGACCCAACAACAGTTGGCCACAGCCGTGGAGGACACCTTGCGAGACACGGTCGAAATGGTGGACACGGTGCGGAGTACCACCGCTCATTTGGCGCAAGAGAGCCCGGAAGCACAGGTTATTATTTTAAAATATTGTTTCTATTTTATTTACTGCTAAAATCACTGTTGTTTCTTTATTAACTGTAGTGTGATAATTATTTTACAATTTAATGGGCCGCCAATTTTCAATTTAATTTTATACTCTTTCAGCTATTGCAGTATAATTTGTCTTTAAAAATGAAGTTGTTTGGATTGTCTCTTTATGATTGTACCATGGTGATTATTATTTATTTATACTTTATTATGATTAATTATCAATATCATTTTTGCGTGTCTCATTATTATTTAAAACTATTAAAAACTTTGTTGATTATTATTTAAGACTATTTTTTCTAATTTATTAGTTTTTATTAGTTTTTAGTTTTCGTATTATTACTTAATACTATTTTTTAGTTTTCCTATTATTATTTTGATTCTATTTTTAGTTTCCTTATTATTATTTAATATTGTTTTGTTACGTTTATCACAGGTGGTGGCGTTGCGGAGTTTAAGGATGGCTGCTTTGGCTGTCGCGGAAGCGATCAGGCGGCTGAAAACCAAATTTGGCCAGGGGAAGGTTGACGGCAGTAGCGATGAAGGGTGGAGTGACGGGAGCGTGGAGGCAGCGGTCATGGTCGCGTCCGACAGGGTCGATCGGCTGGTGGAGGTGGTCAGTGCGGCGGAGTATCCGATGGAAACAAGGGGGAAGCGATTGCTGCAGACGATGGTTCACGGTTTGGTCCTTCAGCTCAAGGTGAGGAGAAAAGCGACTGGCGATATCTGAACTACTGCACTATATTTTGTTCATAATAGCGCTGTTTTTAATTTCCGTCTAATATACAGGAATGCCTCGGCAGCTTTCAACAAATTTTTGGTGTTTAGCGATTACAATCATAAGTTTGTTAAGCAAGTTTTTCATAAGTTTTTACTTCTGTAGGACACAAGTGACATTTCTGGTGATGCTGGGGTCTCGGAGGGTCCGCCGAACACCAACGCTGCTGTTGCCAATCTTGAGGACCTGAGCATTGTCGCTGGCAAGCTCGAGCAAGCCATTCAGTCGGGAAGGCAGGAAGACCACCTCGAGGCTGCCAGCTATATTTCCCAATATTCCGCTGCAATTCTCCTGCTGAGGAAGGTGAGGTTATTCCAGCTCCAACTGACAGAGTTCGAGAACACCACCTGCAAATAAACATAATAAATTTTGTCACAGCTCCATTTTGAGAATTTTACTTTACTAAAAAATGCACCTTAATTATGGGCAAGGCATTTCATAACACTGACGTATTTCAAAGTGACTCATCAGTTGAGGGTACAATTGCTTTTAATGATAAGGAAGAAGTAGGAAAGAACATGAAGCTAGTGTTTGATTTGATTTCAGTGCGAGTGGTTTCACTCCGTGGTGGTAACGAAAAACGAGTAGAAGTTCCATCCAAATCTGTTTAAACTTTCGCATCTATTGATAAACATTTATTATTGAGGGCGGTAAGTATCAGCAATATTTTAGAATGCATTCGCGAACTGTTAAACTGATAAAACCCGTTGGATTGAATGCGACACACTTGAGAGGCTCTTGTATATTTCATAATAGTAATAATAGCATAATTGTAAGAACGTTTGTACTCTGCAGGGTGCGACCACGGCAAACCAGCACACCAATCACCAAACCGCCAAAGCCACGGCGTCAATTGATGGAAACTCCGAATCGTCTTTATGCCTGTCATCGTTTACAATATATCTTGAGACAGTCGTGCAGGTACTAAAAAGCTATTTAATATTTACTAAATATAATACAATAATGCTTAATGAGTAATAAATATTACCACGTAATAGTCTCACGATATTGATATAATAGTACTGGATTAGCGCAATAATAGTGCTAAAAATTAAAAGTTAAACCAAGTAAACATTCGTAATATAATTGTATAATTTGTGTATATTAATATCATACTTTATATATTGATTGTTTATACAATATATTTCAGTACATTATTTACTGTTTTTTAATACAATTAAAACCTTTATGTATTGATTATTTGACATTTTTATCTTTTATCTTTTTATTTATTTTATATATATTACATTTAGCATATTACTTACTACAATTTAAACTACCTAATTAATTATATAGGAAAGTGCAAGCAACTTCTATTACTTCGATTTAAGCTTTTTTGCGTTCGTTATACTTCAGGTATTGTCCTCATCGAAACAGCAATCGAGCTGGGACCATCCCGAAATGGCGGCAGCACGGGGGGCCTTCCATGCAGCCATGGCCGAATTTGAAGCTCGTCGCACTGCGAGAACCCGAACAGAGTCGGATCTCTCGCAGACTAATGGAGAACTTCCGCTACTTCAAGTGCGGGATCATGATGTGCCGTTATCGCCGAACCACGTGCTGGACGGACTGTCCGAAGCCGCGGCGAAAATCGACGAGGCCACTAGGAAACTAAATAAAGTGCAGGCGCGAAGGACCATTTACATCGCCGCGGAGATTCCGCTGACCGATTTTGACAACAGCGAAGACTTCCACGATCCGGTGTTTGAGTTTGATGAGAATGTCCTGGATGCCTGTAAGGCAATTATGGCGGCCAGTGCGGGATTGATTCCTGCGGCGGGAAAGGCGCAGGATGAGCTGGTGAAATTTGGCCGCGTTAGGGTGAGGTCGGATCGCTATTCTGAGGATGGACAGTGGTCGCAGGGATTCATTTCAGCTGCTCAGGCAATCGGTACGTCTGATGCCCGAGTGTTCGGTGTTAGAGATGGCAAAACTAACAAATCTAACAAAAAAAGTTAATAATAATAAAACTTGAAACTTTTAAAACTTTTAAAATTTCTAACTTTTAAAGGTACAAGTTTTAGTAATTGGTTTTTTAGCTTTAGTTTTTTTGACTTGTCTAGAAATGCTAAACTAAAAATTTCAGTTACTAAAATTTTCAATGCAAAACAAAACGAAAAACACTGTAATTAGTCAGCAAATTTTAGAATAAAAGTCGTATTTACTAGGAAATTAAACTAAACATCCTTAGTAACTAATTTTTAGTTGACTAAGAGCTAATTAGTTAAGATATGTTTCTACGATCCTTGTTTAATGTGTACAATGCTATGTAGAAAACTGCAGACAGAATTCAGGAACCACCGCAATGCATTATATTTACTGAACTGGTGCATAATCATGGTAGTCCGTGAATCTGTGTTTAGTTGTGTAACTACGTGTACCACAAATTATGGTATTATTGTTTTATTTTTCTAAAGATGAAATCATACTAACAGTAGCCTCTGAGTTTAAGTTTTGGCGGCAGTATAAACGTAAAACTCTTTCAACCCTGGGATTTTTCTTTGGATGTTGCACAAAATACTCAAATCGAAATTTTGCGAGGTACCTTCTACAGTTTCTCAACCGGTCATAGTCATTTGTTCAAAAACAAATTTTGTTTTTAGGAGGAGCTTGCCAGACCTTATGCGACGCAGCCCACGCCCTGATGATGGGTCACGCCACGGAGGAGAAGCTTATTTCTGCCGCCAAACAAGTGGCTAGTTTCACCGCTCAACTTCTTCTAGCTTGCCGTGTTCGCGGTGACACAAACTCACCCACTATGAAGCGTCTTCTTTTGGCGGGGAACGTCGTGCGTCGCTCTACAGACCAGCTCGTCCAAGTGTTCCTTCGCCGACGACAGGAAGAGTCGCCCGATTCGAGAGGCAGTCCGGAAGCTCCGCTACTGGATGTTGTGGTCAATAAAAAACTCGTCGGCGGCATTGCTCAGGAAATCAAAGCAAATGTATGAAAAATTTCTGTATGAAATTCAATACAAAATATTATTTTGATATTTCGGAGACAGTGTTGTTCGTTCGTTTGTAGGAGCAAGTTTTGAAACGCGAACGGGAGTTAGTGGACGCGCAGAAACATCTGCTGGTCTGTCGGAAGGCCAAGTATGCGGACCGTCGAGCTGGTTTGCAGTCACCGGCATCGCAACCATCGGTCAACCCGGTGATGGACGAACTAAATGCCCAGGTAAATTTTGCATACCTGAAATTTTGCATTGCAATAATTTTCAAAATTTCGGACAAAAATATTAATTTATTACGACGTTATTGCCTGAATTGGTCTTTATTACTGTGTCGCTTCTTCTTTGGCTGGACACCCACAAATTTTATCATTATTATCGGCATGATAATGCAATGTATATTTATTGAATAATAATAATAGTAATAATAATAATAATAATAATAGTAATAAACCTCCATTCTCATACCTTTTTTGGCATTTTTAGGAACAAGTGCTGATCAAGGAACGCGAACTGCAGGAAGCCCGCAATGCTCTGTTGGCCCTTCGTCAGATCAAGTACGGCGAGAACACCACTCCGGACGAATATTCCGGCTACGGTGCCACTCCCACAGGCACGCTCAACCGTCGCAAAACAGCAAACTGATTTATCGGAACTAATCGTGCCAACTGTTTGAAACAATATTATGCTGTTATATAGTTCAAATATTTTTGTTACTTTTATTTCAGTTTTATTAGATCATATGATGCTGGAGGATAACGCGATGTCTTTCTATAATTATAAACAAAAAGGGGTCGACCAAAGTGATTTGTATCGGGTTATTTCCTCTCCTTTTTTCAATCTAATCTGTCCGTCTGTTCTTAAAATGCACCGAGCACTTGCAACCTCATCAGCGCCGTTTCAACGAATTGTTTGCGCGTTAATTGTCTGATCATTGAACTATTATTTGGAAGAAAAAGGTTTTTTAAGTATAATGCGTTCTGCGGATACCAAATAACTTCAATTTCCATAAAAATGAAGAGTAAGTATGCGATACGAAAAAGGAGAGCTGACCCGTTAACGGCCATTGTCTCCTGACTATCTCTAACAATAACTGTAAGAATCGGATTGCTGTCTGCACGTGGCCGGTGGTCATAAAAGTTGTCTGATTGTGTATGAAAAAAAGAAGATAAAACTTAGTACTGCATGGCAACACAGCGAATGATTGACTGATATTACAGATAAATATAGTGCGGGCCAGCGAAATAATAGTTTTTCATACGCGTCTGACTTGATAGTGGACAATCACCAGCCCAGCAAAAAAAACTGAGGACGGAATCCACACAAAAAAAACAGATAACAGAAGAGCGCAACATTTTTTTAAGAGATTTATAAAATCTGATTCGTTTTTCTGCCGTAAACCATATAAGTATTATAACTATAAGTTTAATCAGTCTTACTAATCGAATCCCTATGTATTTGGGCCCTTAAATTTATCTCTTGCGAACCAAACGTTTAGCTCGCGGGGAATGCTAGTTAGTTCTTCAGCTTCTCTAGTTATAGAGAGGTAGACAAATTTTGTGATAGGTGTTTTGATTCTGAGGGCGATGATCCATCCAAGCAGAGATGCTTCTCTGGATTTAAAAGGCATATTTTCAAACACCGGAATTTAGATGCTTCATTGACAGAGCTGCTCAAGACCAGAAAGTAGACCCTCACGTTTCATGCCAGCGGAGAAAGTACGAGAAAAGGGAGGTAGGAAGAAGCTGTCGCAAAACGGACAGTTTGGGGGCACGTATACGTAGCGGTTGAAGGATTGGTCAAAGGCGAAAGAATTGAGGGGAAGGAAAATAGGAAGAAGGTAATCTTTGGTATGCACAGAAGGACGGGACAGCAGCAGCCGAGATGACGTTCTCTTGCATCGCCGCTCACTAGAGTTGACTGTTTTTAACAGGCTCACATTTCGGGTGCGTCGAGGACTTTCCACTTTTGTGACGCTCGGTTGGGATCACAGTTTTCCAGGGTAAGACCGGCGGACTTTTCCGTCGCGCTGTCCACGCATAAGTCGCCGAGAATGGATTTCAGCTGGCCCGTGTGCTCTTGCAGTTCAAATTGCTGGAACAAAAAAGCCTTGTGAATAAAGCTTCTGACGCGTGCAAACAAAACTTGCAACGTCCGAAAAAAATATCGATAATTTTAATGCTCTAATGCCGCAGTAATGTGCTCTGATGCTCTAATGCTCTAATGTCTTCTTCATAATCTTCAATGCCATGCTGCAAGTATATCACTTGAGAATATCACAAACGAAAACTTACTGCAATTTGGACCATTTCTAAACACTTCACTACTAATGTTGTACCTGTACGAGTACTGTGGTAGTTTAATTATTGCCAACAAGAAAAATAGTAAGAATGTGACTTCGCCAGTGTATTGCAATAATCATTTTAGATATTGTACAACCTCAAATTCAGTTGTGGAATCAATTGACAATGGGCATTAGCCTAATATTGTTTCAAGATCACAGGCAGAGTTAGGTGCGTGTTTTGTGAGTGAAAGAGCTTTGGTTTTTGAATGGAGCTTGTCATAATTAACCTATATCTTCTCCCCCCCCCTAAGCCGTGAAAAATCTTTGGCTGATGCTCGCGTCAACTCGAATGTGAATTTGGTGTATGCTAGTAAGAAGATAATGGCATTTTAATAAGTATTGTTAATGATTACCATTAATTATGCGAAATATGCCTCAAAATGGGACAATTATCTAGTATTACTAGGCGGAACTCCCCGTACTTGATGCATGTTCCTGCATGTCTTAATACTCTAACGTAAGATACAAGATGAACTGTTGAAAATACAATTTTTGTTCTTTTGTTGATTTATTATTCAATCTGATTTATTTTGACATGTACCGCAGTGACTGAATTATATCTTACTATAGAATTCCAAAATATTTTCAAAACCAATCTGAGGAATAATATATTTTCAGAGGAGGGTTAATGTGGAGTGATCCGGTCAGCCTAGTTTCTTTTGAAGAAGTTTCATTCGTTAAAGTTTGAAATATGTTTAGGGAGGCAGATTTCTCAGTAATTAGCGAAGAAATGGAGGATGGAATAATTAGTAAAGATAATAATGATAATAAATGATAAATGTCCGGAATGGGCGGAATTAGAAATTTGAATGCATTCTGTAGTACAAACTTGTACGGTATGAAAGTGACCTGTTTCCTTTAAAACAAATTTAAAATTAAAATAGAAAATAATAACAAAAAATAAACTAGTAATTTTAGTATTTTTCACGATTCAATTTAAGAATTGTGTACCTGCAAATCGATAGTCTGGCAGCCTTGTAGTTGTAACTGGGCTCCAGCACGGAACTCTGCCGCAGCAAGGCACTGGTCACCATGCTTCAACAGCTTTTCCTTACTCAACACCCAATCCTACAAAAAAAAACAACCATGTACGTGAAATATGTCCTCTCGTATCAAAATACCAGTACCCATGCATTAGGGACAACCTCAACGCAACCGCTTAAAAACTGAGTTTGTTGGCGTTTAGGTTACCTGATTTCCGCCAGAGTTATGGCAGGCATAAAGGCCGACGAACCCGCCCAGCGTGTGGCCAAGCGAATCCACACACTGACGCCCCTGTTGAAGCACTCCGACTACAAAGTCTTTGCTGTTCGGTACCCTGCAAAATGGCAGAAATGTAAAGAACAATTAACAAAGCGCTATGGTATACTGATTTATACTGCTTCTATTTCTCGAGTAATATAACCGATTACAAAGGGAAAAAAGTGAAGTGACTATTTTGGACCAAAATTAATGAAGATTATAATTAAATTAAAAAATAATGAAAAAGGATATTCAAATCTAAAAACAGAGGTTCGCTGAGAGTCTTTACAAGTTGGAACCAGGATCCCTCATGGCTAGGTCCAGGTGATGTGCAAAGGGGCAAAATGCTTTTTTTAAAATGAATATAAATTCGGCATCTTGTCCCTCATTTTTAAACTTGTAGAGGTGAGGAGATCTAATTTCCAAAGGATTAAAAAAGCTTTCGTAAACTTGAGTTTTTTGGTTCAAATTTTAGGGACAGAGGGTTCGAAAATGTTTTTGAAATTGCAAGGGGGCCCTTAAAAATCTGAACCCCACACACTCTCAACTATTAAAAGGATCAGAAACAAAAGGTCGAATTTAAGATTTAACAGAAAACTTAGTAAATATAAATAATACTAGCAAAATGCCATATTAGAAAAGTAAAACCGTGACGTTTTTGAATATCGGTACAGCATAGAAAAATAGAAAGCGGATAACTAGTGAAGGCTCTATTTTCCAATTGGCCGGAAAGTCTGCTTGCACTTCTAACTGACCTGCTATTGATTCTGCCAATTTCGTGAAAATTAGCCATAAGAATGAAATCCAATATTCTAATACTATTTAGGAAAAACTAAAAAAAATGTCAAGGAAAGTTTATGCACAGTGTAAATATGTTTTCAAAATTAAGGCTGGACATGTTCCGCGTTCGGAAATCATTTTGCTTTGCTTACATGTTAACCAGTTTGCTACGTTTGATACGCCCACACATCTCAATTCCAGCCCTACCAATCCGTAAAACTAAACCGCCCTTCTCATACCTTAGCTCAGGATAAACGTTATCCATGTACCACTTGAAGGGTCTGCATTCCAGCCTCTTTCTCAGATCGGTCCGGCTTTTTATGCTACCGAAAGCTACACTGCGTGCCATGGGCACAGCGTTGTAGTAGTAGTTTTTGTAGTCGTCCATCCACACTTCCGCTGCGCGACGAGTATTCCTGTGTGTTCGTTAAATCATCTCAGTTAATCGGTCTTTGTCGCCCTGTTATTTGAATGCCACTAGAGTTATACTGGTATTGCTGAAATGAATTCAATTTTTTGAATATTAAACAAAGATATTTTTATATTTTTTAACGATCTAGAGTTAATTTTTAGTTTGAGATTTATTTTAGATTTAAAAGATAACAAAGTTTGAAATAAAAACGAATGAATTCGAACCCAATTTACGTTCTTTCTCAATGGAACGCTTCCGCTTGGCTTCCTCGTCTATCGCGACAATAGTTAATTAATTTAGGCTAAAAATGATTATCTAATTTAATGTGAAAAGATTTGTATAAAAACTGACTCAAATTACAGCTGCTTCATATTTAAATAGTTTCACATGAAATGTTGATAGAGCTTCCTTATCATCTATGGCAAATATTCAAATACTTTTGGAATTATATTACGAAAAAAAAATCCTAGAAACGGGAAAGAACTCAGTTGCCGGTTACGCAACGTACCTTGCAAAAACAGTGCCGCTTCCGCCGGGAAAGGTGTACGGATGTTGCTTGCGAAAGACATGCCCAACACGACTGCATGGAATGATTTCTAGCGTGCCGCCACACTGCCACACCCGGAATGAGATTTCTGAAAAGGAATAAAAATAATCGCAGATTTGAACTATTCCACTGGCTTGCTTTTCGGCCAAAAAAATAACAACACAAATCCATTCGGCGAATAAATGGACAATTTTCATACCGAGGTTTTCGCCGCCCCATACGTCCATCAGCATGTCGTACTTGCCGAGAGTGTTGAACCAGGCTTTGTCTATGGAGAACAGCCCACCCGCTATCATTGGCGTACTACAATGTAAAATAACATTGGGTAAAGTATACAAGTAATCAAGTAAAATGAATAGAACAAAATGAAATCGCATTATCTTAAAGCTTTTTTAACTTGGAGAAGAACGGAGGTTTTTGGCATTCAAAAAATAATTTTGCGCTCTGGAAAATTTTGGTTGAGATAAAAAAAATTGAAACTTGCTAATCAATCAATCAATCAATTAATCAGGCGTGGGCCCATAGGACAAAGTGGAGCGAAAAGTTTTTTCTTCCTTTTTTTTCTGACACCGTAAATGCGATTTCCAGCCCGAGACTCCAATATAAAATCAGAATATATTGAGCACTATTTGTTGAAAAAACCTCGCGTCAGTCCGGAGGGGGATCTTGTTCTTGTAAGGCACAAAATGAGAAGGGGTTTCGGTGACGCAAAATATTTACCGTATGGGCGCAATGGTGTTACTGCCTCGTTTGTCCTTTTCAGCCTGGCTCAAGTACTCCCACTTGAACACCAAGTTCCAGTCGAATCCACCACGTAATTCTGCGCAAAAAACGTTAATGCTGATAATGTTATTATATAAAGGTAGATTATATACAGATCGATCTGCATTGGGCGCCACAGGCTTTCACGAATCCTCATCGCTACGTGCATATTTCTTCGTTGTTCACCTCTCATCCCAAGACATATCAATCCCATTGTCTACGCCAATTTCACAATTGCGTTTGGATGAACGTTTGAGTTTTTACTCAACATGGCAGAAATACTAAATGACCAATACTCGTACCTAATCTCTAGCCCGTACCTTTATTTCTTACTTTTTAAAATATATAAATTAATTCTGCACGGCATAATCATGCATTTTTATATTCTTCTATGCTTACCGGAGGAAGCGCCGATGTAACGAAAGTCGTCCATAGAAATGACGTCAATGACAGGGCTAACTACCGCCGTACTGTTCTGCAACAACGAAATAACATTCTCGAATTATTCTCGCCTAATGGTTCTTGCTCAGCTGCGTCACGTAGGGATGGCATCAAATGTCAAGTTCAACCCAAATCAAATCAAATCAAATCAAAATATACCTTTTCGTTATTTAATACCACCACTAACTGCATGTATGCGCTTCATATGGTAACGTCCCGACTTTACAATTAGGGTTGAGTACCTGAGCGATCCGTTGTAGTAAGGGCTCCAGCCAGTTGACATTGCATTCGCAATGGCTGTCCAAGAAGGTCAACACAGGCGCCCTGGCCACATCAGCGCCTTTTATTCTCGACCGCATTAGACCTACGCAAAATGCCAAAGCAGTTTAGCAAATGCAGATAAAAAAAAGATATGTAGCAATTTGATTTTTGCATAAATAAATTTTGTAGATATTTGTCAAGTGAACTACCGGTATTTCTAGTCTCAAGTTTGTTTTAACGTACTGGTAAGCTAAATTTTATAAAAAAACTCCAATCAATCGCAACTGTAACTTACAAAAATCAAACTAAAATCATCAGAGCTCAAAATGTTTTTTTTTGTCTGAGTTTTAGTTAAAATAAAATTTGGAGAATTCATGTATCACGAGTAGAAATTAAGTCTGTCTTCGTCGAACCTTCTCGCTTGTCGTTGCGCAGCAGGACCACTTTTTCGATGGTGGTCAGCTCCAATCCATCTTGTGCTGTAATTGAGACAGTGCATTTAAATTACCGTGTACTGAATGAATTTTGCTGCCATTAACGGAATAAAGCTACTTTACCGTTATCACTGAAGTCATCCACGAGAATGATCTCATCTAGGAGATGAGCCGGTGTTTTCGTGAGAACACTGGAATACCGAAAATATCAGTCATAACATCTCACTTATTTTTCCAATTTTTGCCTATGCTAAATGCCCGAACCTTTGATACTGCGTTTGTCTACTCGTGAAATAAAATTGGCATTAGCTACTGGGCAATGGCACTACCTCCTACATACGTCTATGCTTAATTCAGCAAATAATTTACATTTCTATAATGCGTTTCGCCTAGTAAGATCTTTAAAATTATTATATTACAGATCGTAAATAGTTTTGCAACGAAAGCAATTGCAGCAGTTACCTCACAATCGTTCGCACCAGCGTCGACCGGGCTTCATTATGAAATGTTATCACCACACTGGTTGATGGCAAGTCTCCATCCTTCCAGTTTTGACTAGAACACCTACAATTCATGACAAATTAAATTACATGTTCGCAACTTCATCAAAACACCCGGAAGGAAGATCCAAAGGAAGAATAACACATACGTACGGGGAAATATATAGTTTAAAACACAAGCGAAGATGCAGGCTCATAAGCAGCAGGCAGACAGCGAGGTTGACAGAGAGACAGAGTGACAAACAGACTGACTGACAAACAAACAGGCAGGCAAGTAGGCAGATAGATAGACAGGCAGACAGGCATACAAACAAACAGACAGACAAAGAGACAGGCAGAGAGACAGAGAGACAGACAGAGAGACAGCAGAAAAATTGACAAACAAACAGGCAGACAGTCAGGCAGGTAGACAGGCAGACAGTCAGACAGACAGACAAACAGACATGCTATGAGACTATAGGGGCACATCGAACTGACGCATAGACATACGTGGCTTGCCGCGTGTCAGGTACAGAGCGGTCAACCGCGACCTCATCACTGGCCACTTGATTGAACTTGTTCCTCACGTAGCCGTCCTCACCGGGCTTGACTGCGGTCGCGGCCAGATAGGCTTTCACGTCGAACTCTGACCAAGGCAGCGTACCGTGTTGCTGAGACGCGGATCCAGACAAAGCCTCTTCAACAGCGACACTGTTACGTGCTCGGCGTTGAGCGTTGTTGACTTGCTCTCCACCCTGAAAGAACAACACACAACACAAAAATTAAACAAATAAGCACAAGTGAAAGTGACACAATATTACCGTCTCTCAACTACTTTGCTAGCATTGTAAGACCCCGAACCGCTTCCCTGCTAATACTATGATGCATTAATCGAATGAAGGTCGCTCTTAAATCTCGCGATCACAACACTGACGGATTACCATCCATCTTGACTGAAACGTCAGCAATTTGCGATTTTCTGTCTAAATACACGACATAGATTATTTTTTTCTACAATGACAGGAGAATAGTTTTTCGGTTGTTTTGCAAAGTTGTAATGAATACCCTTGTAAAGCAACCAAACTACTTTTAGTATGTGCAAATCTTGTCGTTAAGTACTAATTCTATTTTGTGATGGAAATCTACAAAACTATTTCATATACGAAAAATAGTTAATTAAGAGATATAATTGAAAGTAAAAATCTGGCAAAAACAGAATGTTTTTTACTATTACAAAGAACACAGGCGCGTCAGACGACGCGACTAATCCGCACATTGCGTGGGATGTGGATCCATCCATTCGCAGCGGTACAGCCAGAAGTAAATGGCCTTCAGTGTGCTCGATGACAGATGGCTGAATGACAACTGTACGATACTCTCGGTATAATGAAACTAGTTCAAATATTTCAGTTGGCCAATCTGATATTATATAAAGTTACAGAATTTGGTATATAAATTCAGATTCACTCCTAATAAATGTAGTCATGAGTAATTTATATAAAGGGCAAAACGGCTTTAAATTCCCCATAAAAATTTAAATAAAATTGAACTATTGACATTCAGCACAGTCTAATTTAATTTACTTACAATACACATACTGGAGTATTAAATGTCAATTTGTGAATAACAAAATATTGTAAACCTGTTTTGTAATTTTTAATATTCTTCAAAATGACGCTTTCATAATTATTTAAAACACATTAGACTTTTTTTATCCTTTTCAAATATGGAAAAAATAATTTAGAGTATTACTAAGAATTAAAATTAATTAATTAGATGCCGACACATGAACGTTATTATACTTATTTTAAAGTTATAACTGAAACCCTTCAGACAAAAAAGGAAAGTGTCGAGTTGCATACCTGGAGATTGGGTTGCAAGTCGTGTGCTGGATCAGCAAGGTCGCCCAGCCCCGCTGGGGTCTCACGCGGTGGCCTAGGCTTGACCATAAACATCAGCACACCGAACATCCAGACCAGACCCAGCGTCGTCAGAATACGCAACACCCCGCTGCGCCGCATGGTTCAAGCCGGGTCTGGAATTTCCTAAGAGAGCGTCTCAATTCCTTCAGCTAACAAATCGCCATCCAAAGCCCTTCACATCCAGCAGCATATTCGCAAAAAAGGTTGCAAGAATTTACCTGTAAACATAAGAAACAGAATCCAGAGTTGCAGTTAATTCACAAAATTCCTGTCATTTCTCTACAAAATGTTGTCAAGTAAATGTCAATTGATATTGGTCTTACCTCGCTTCTGTCGGCAGAATTAATTAACGTACTCTCCCGTTTTAGCGGGGAAAGAAGTGGTTCCGGTTAAAAAAGTGCCTGAAGGTATTCACAGTCGGCCAATAAAAGAAATTCACAACTGCAATTTAGCATCCCCATTCGACAGCCATGCAGAAAATGAACGGAAACTCCACGTGCGCGGCTGCTACTACGTCAATTTATTATCATCATCGAAGGCCCTTTTGTGGTAGGGGGAACCTTGATTTCAAAAGTGCGGACATGGCAATAGTACAGGTAAAGCGTGTAGTATATGCAACAATTGGTGAAAAGAAATTACTACACACCCTACCATGTGAATGGATGGGTAAACGCGTCAGAGCATATCTGCAGCACTCTCGCTTTCATTTTGTGCTGCAGCAGAGGGACAGCTGCTGCAAATGGAAAGGAGGCTCTAATTCTAGTGCGTGCATACTAAACATGCAGAGACGGGCTTTCCGTCACCTTCACGAGGCAAGCTGAGACAGCGAGAAAGAGAGACAGAGAGAGAGAGAAGGGATTTGGTATCAACTATCAAGTGAGTGGTGCGATTGCCTGTTGCGCTTTGACTCTCGTTGGTCGGAATGAGGACGGCTAATCTGGTCCGTTTAATAGTTTAAACGCGATAAAAAGTGAAAGGACCGCAGCGCACAGGGAGAACTGGAGCTGGGAGGAACGTTAACATGGACCGCCGTCACCGTACTGCTATTCGTTAAGTGTGTAAACAGATCGGGGAATCTCTCTGGCTTTGGGTTTTTTTTCTGCCAAAACTAAGCCGAACTGAACAAAAAAAATAAAGCTAACGTAAAACTTTAGTGGCTACTTTGTTAGTTTTTGGGGGTTTTTGTGTCGCAAAAAATAGACCAGATTAAACTAGGAACGGATTTACAGATTTTTGTAGAAAAGCTAATATTTGGAAGCTATCGACTAATGCTAAAAAAGCTATAGCTTATAAAAAACCTTTTTAGTTGACTTAACTGAGTCTTTGCAGTGCGCAAAAAAATATACTGAATCAGTTGAATTATATTACCGTAATACAGCGCTTCGCTTTGAATTGATTCCGGAAGAATCTAGCCTTCCCACTTCCGGAAGGTGACAGAAATGGATCGTCTGCAGGGGGCGATGTGACATCTATATGTGATAATACCGGTCCAGTATGTGGTATGTAGCCTGTACTGCATTCTTACCCAAACACGATCCGGCATGTCTCATAGAGTCCGGTCCGTATAGTATGTGTGTCATGTACTAACATGCCTATAGACCAATATGAGTATTACTGCCACTTACCGTTGATTAATTAGCAGGTGCAACACTCAACTCGAGCAAAAGCTTTTTTCCTGAGAACTTGATTCCACCAAATGATTTCAGAAAGTCTGATTGGTGGCAGTGAGGTCTCCGTTTGATAGGGACTAATTCAAGGAATTTTCTTTTGCAGGAAAAGCAAAAGCAAAAGCCTTAGCTTTTTAGCCAACTAAAGTCTATTGACTATAAAACTAATTTATTGACTAAGCTTTTCATTTTGGCCCTCCTCCCCCTAATGAGAGCATCCGCTTAAATACCACATTATCTTATCGTTACATTTCAGATCAGCTGCAATTACATCTGTAGAAATTGCCTGCAAAACGAGACTGTTGGTCAAACCGTAACAATTATGCTGGATCGACCTATTTCTTCTGCAAATGTGGTCATCTACGTATACTGGCCGGCGGATTATAAATTCCGCGAGTACGTCAGAAACATCGTCTTGAAACTTGGAAGTGGTGGTGAACCATATGCGATTTACGAGGTGGGCAGTAGATCGATGCGAGACGGTCAGGGGTGCTCCATTCTCCTCCAGAGTCCGGCAGTTCAATTGAACTATTTGGATGGTCCAGATGATCCTAATCCGCCGAGTGTTAACTGCAATAGCAGAGGCGGTAGTAACGAGAACGAAAAGCACAAACATTAACTCACCCACGGGTATCTTGCTGAAGATGAGCTTGTAAACAAGCACTGGTGATTGCTTCAACCGCCGTAGCAACATCGGTTCCCATCCAAGTTTTTTTCAAACGATGGCAGTATCGCTCATCGACGACGCGCCCGGTATTCTTCCTTTGTTGACAGTTGCTAGAAAGCGCTTCACAGCCTTCTAGACCGTTTAGCAGTATCTTGAAATGGGGGTTGGGCGATTGAAGCACAGTAATTGAGGAGAGTGGCAAACCAAGGCTCTTGAAGAGCGTAATTCGGGCGGGCTGGCAAGTTCGGGGAAAGAGAGACTGTAGGTAACGGACACGTTGGTTTGCCTTGGCCACCACGATCGCGGTGTGCGTTTCCAGAAGCCAGCCAGCTTCTTGTTGCATCACAATTATAAGCGCTGCACTCGTGTCATAGGTTCGGCACTCACGTTTTGACCGCTTTAAGCGGTTCTATTGGTATGTAGAAAAAGGTAGAAATGGAATTTTTGTCTTTTCCTTTACTTAGATGACTGGCATTGCAGGTCTGTTTAACGTGCTTGCTTGCTTCGATGTTGAAATTGGCAAAGGGATCAGAGCTTTGATCGGTAACAATTGCGAATGACATTAATCCATGGCCCACCATAAGAAACTTTCCGTGTTTTTTCTTTATTGAAAAGCAAAACCATCTGGAATCGCAACAGGCATATCTTTATTATCAGTCCAGAATACTCAATCTACGTTCTTCGCCGATTAAATATGTTATGTAAACAGGCCATTTGGTCTTTCTAATAATCTAGTGCCTGGATTGAAGAGGAGCTACTCGCAGCCTTGCTGGCAGGAGCGAATGGTTGAGGATTGTGTTATCTCTAAACAGCCGTGGTTTTAAGAAGTGGATGAAAGAGGAAAGCCATTCTTGGGTCAATATAGCCGCGTTCCAGCACGTAGACATTCATTGGTTCCGCTTTGCCCTTCATATGCACCTTGCCGCGGCAGTCCAGGTGGAAGGTTGGGTCGTAGTTGTGCTCGTCTTGTAGAAACCTAATCAAGAAACACGACAGAAAACGAGATATAATCTTGGCTCTGGGTTTATTTATATTGACGGCTCTCCAAGTTTCAAAATAATCAGAAACAATATGCCGGATTTCGGTTATAATTTTGAAAAAAAACGCAGATTGCTTCTTTGCCCCACCTCCTGGCCCTTCTCAGTTAACTTTAGTTTCGTTTAGATTTAACGTCAACGGGAAATTTAGGATCCAACGCTAACATTTCCTCAACTTTGAATGGGTCTGAAATATTTATTAATGGCCAGAACCAATACATTTTTTTCAGTGCCTAATCTTTACGTGAATACAGCTTGACACAGATGTGTTTTCAAAAATATCTCACTAAAAGTGTTGCCTGCAGATTTTTTCTTAGACGGGCATTCCCTAATGATACGAATCGACCGTTGACTTTTCGCCTTGACGACAAGCAACACATTAATATGTATGCTTTCAGTGTAATTTTGTTTGCGTGGACGATTGGACAACTGAACGTGGCCTTTACGGGTTCAGATTTAACAAAAAGTCCTTTCCCGTCAAAATCAATAAATCAATCCGTGTCGTACAGGAAAATTTTGCAAAAGTGACAGTGAACCCCAAAAGGTCCCCGCGAGTAACTTTCATAATCTCGTGATTTGAAACACAGTCTAAGCTCCATTCAGCATATTTTTGTGAGTTATGATGATTACAACACTTGTACCCAGTTTGCATGGTGGCCATTCAACGTTGAGCAATTGTTAGCGTTGTACCCTGTATTTTATGCCAAAATTCTATTTAATGCCGAAATTCTACTGTAGTCCCTCTTCCTGTGGTCCATGTATTAAACGAGATGACAAATATTCAATCAGACTGCCCGACTTTTGTCCATGACTGACTGCATGAAAGTACAGGTACCTGAAAGTGGCTTCGGAGACGTTAATACTGCCTTTGGTACCGGTGGACTCTGTCCGGCTGGCCAGGTTGACTGTGTTCCCAAACAGACAGTACCGCGGCATCCGATGACCGATCACACCAGTCACCAGTTCCCCGCTATGCATTCCAATTGTGATCTGAACTCAAGCGTTAAACCGATACGAAGGGTTAGCTGCATGTGTATGGGTTTGCGCAAATAAACATAGCTCTAACACTTCTTACCGTAACCGGTTGACCTTCCGCCTTCAACTGCTCCGCAATCTCCATCATTTCCAGCGACAGCTTCGCTATCCAACGGGCGTGGCTTTCATTGGCGTCCGGCAAGCCGGACACGGCCATATATTTATCACCGACTGTTTCAACCTAATAACAACAGGCAAAAAAACGCGATTAATCTATCAATTCGGCACTCTTCAGTTGCAATATGCAAACCTGTACGGGCAAGTCATGATATACGAAGAGTGGGAGCCGATTCTCTCCCCTTATACTTTTCTTATCAGACAATGGTTGTAGAAAAATCCATCTACTCCAGGCCGTAATACTTTAACTACATGAACCTTTTGATTTGGATGTCATATTCTCCGAAGCATCGAATGCTGTATCTCGAGAGGCTGGTTGCCCAGATTGAAGCTGAGCAGCCCAGCCTTAGTTCCAGAACATAATACAGTACTTGAACTGCTGATAAGTACCCTCTGTGTTGCTTTCAAGCATGAAACACCAAAATACTGAAATGCCGTAAGTCAAAATATTCCCATAGCTGTTGAAAAATACTTTGTATCATTTTTTAATCTATAATCCATTCTTAGCTTGATTGAATCATGAGTTGAAGTAAACCTATACATGAACGTGTTTTCCGCTATCAGAGTTGCAGTTAATTTTGTCAGTTTCCGTTCGTACCTTAAAGACGTGCGGGTTGAGTTTGGGGTCGGTGAGGGCGTCGAACCGCGTGTAAATCCGATTCAGCAGCTCGACAATCTTGATGGGTTCATTCTCGTTCTCCAGGCAGAACTGTGCGAAACTCGTCACCCCGCAGAACATTAGCGTGACATGCTCGTACTTTTTGGCGGGAACGGGCCGGTTGTGGCGCAGTTCAATGGCCACACTCGGCGGCAGGATCGAGTACAGCAGCTTATCCGTCTTTTTCTTCTCCTCCTCCAGCTCGCGGTAGGACTGTTGGAGGTTATCCGTTAACACCTCCAAATCCCGGGCTAAATTGTATTCCTCCTCAAAGTGCTCCGACATCAGGACCAAATCCTTCGTCGCGTCGTGAAGCGGTAAATCACTGCGCAGACAGACATAGAGCATGACACATTCTTTTCTTCTTTTTCCGATCAATATTTACACTAGCTCTGGTATTTCCCTTTATAAATTGTGTATTTGAAGGTGCACAACTAAAACTCATGGCCCTTCTGAACCAGTTAAACAATGAATTTTAACTACACAAATTGGCTTTCTTTTTAAATCATTGTTTTGCAATTATTCAGTGCAGAAATTTGACTGCCTGCTGCTGACTTTTTTATCGGTTACAGTGTGACGTTAAAAATAAAATTTTTGGTGACTATTTAATTGAAATTCTGGTTACTCATAGAAAATAATAAAAAGGGCGAGCATGACATTAAAAGGGAAAATCACAATTTGAAGTAAGAAGACGCGAAACAGATATAGAAAATGGTCAAAAGAATTATGAAAGATTTGGCGATCGAAACGACTTGTCGACCGAATGTCAATCTCTTGCTCTGGATGTAGGACTAAGATCTAGATTCTTCATTAAATTGTTCGAACAGTCTTTTTCGAATTTTCATCAGAAATTTGTGAACGGAATGAACATGTTCCTCACCTTAGGAAACAGCCGGATTTTCGGAGGTCACTGAGGTTGCTGGTACTCGGCGAGCAGATGTAGAGAACCCAGTCGCGGTCTGGCAGGTACACCATCTGCCCCTTTAGTTTCATGTTCAGGCGTTCCGATTTCTTGGTCACTTTCGACTCGACCATTAGACCGTCGACCGTCTTCAACACGAAGACCGTCATAATGTGATTGACGATGGTCTTGAAGTCGAAGTTCATGTGTGGGCGGAGCATGTCGAAAATGTCGTTTAAGCGGCACTTTTTCTTCGCGGAAGACGACGGCGAGGCGGAGGCGTTGGGCATCAGTTGAGGAATGACTCGAGCCAGCGAGGAACCCACTCCGCGGATTATAAATTGTCTGTCGAATATCACATGGAACGGGAAGAGCTTCACGAAAGTGTCCGGTGAGATTTTGGCTTCAGCCTTGAAGACATGTTCTGTTTCACAAAACAAAAACATTTTTGAAAAGTCTCACAACGATCATCATGTTCATATAGATCTGTGTCTGTGTCTGTGTCTGTGTCTGTGTCTGTGTCTGTGTCTGTGTCTGTGTCTGTGTCTGTGTCTGTGTCTGTGTCTGTGTCTGTGTCTGTGTCTGTGTCTGTGTCTGTGTCTGTGTCTGTGTCTACGTCTTTGTCTGTTTCTATATATGTCTGTGGTTGTAGTCCGTATACGTACTAGCTGTCGTAGCCAAGTCTTCCACGATGGCGAATTTCTCCGCATCCACTTCCTCGATGAGGAACTGAGTGTGGTCACAGGGATTGGGTCCCTCGGCACTTTTGGCGATATGGACTTTAATGGTCACTTCCCGGTTGTGCAGCTTGCTAGCCACCGCCTTAACGATGCCCAGCACAATGGGCTCCAGTCCGTCCCGTTCGGAGTAGTAGTGTAGGATTGTGGACTTGTAGTCGACTTTGGTACAACGGAAGGAGGGTGCACGCATCCCCGGGTAGATGGAGGCTAGGTGGTCGTGGAGGGCGTCAAGGTTTTCGAGGAAGGCCGTCGGCGTAGAGCCGAGAACTTGCAGGATCTTGTCGTAGCCGGATTCGATGCAGAATTCGTAGAAGAAGCCGCCAAACAGTTCCAAAACTGTAGCAACCTTAACACCTGCAAATTTCAGATGATCACGAAATGCACCTAGAAATCTGTCATCCTTCGTCAAATAATTTGCAAATAAAATGTTATTGAACGACTCAACATGATGGGTTGTTGAGACCCATCGATCCATCGATACTTCACTGAAAAGAAGTGTGAGCAAAATTTAGAAACAATCCGACACGTGCCTGCTTACCCAGTATTTTCTCTGCGGCCACTACGAGACGGTACGTCATCTCGTCGGCATAGACAAAGCGAATGAGAAAGTTTCCGTCCATGTCCACGCCCGCCTCCTTTCTGAAAATGAAAAATACTATTAAATCGATGTGGGACACGAGTTTGCAAAACAGTTTTATCGGCGGTGGCGTGAGCTAATTCCACAAAACTGTTTCGTTCCGGGTCTCGCTAGTAGTGTACAGTCAACAGTTAGAATACTTAAAAAATGAATTTATTTATAGTTCATATTATTTTGAAAATGAACTAACTTAAGCTTTATTTTGTCCTTCCATTCAAATCATGTGAGCTTTCAATTTAAATGTCCCATAAACGACGTGTGATTAGGTTTGTCCTTTTTCGCTTTTACTCAATCTTTTCCCTCGTCTGTTCTTTTCCACATTAAATCAGCTACAATAACCCCATTAAATCAATAGTAACGAGCATAAACTAACCCTGCTTAATCTTCGAACTGAACAAACGTACTATCGAGATTATACGGACCTCTGAAAGACCAGTAGCCCTGGAAGAGACAGACGCTTAACTCAAGTTCTCAACATCAAATACCACTCGAATCGAAGATGAACAACTACACTTGGGTTCCTTCAAACCTGCGCACCCTAAATGCAGCAGAGCAGCTGACAACCTTCACCCAAGCGCGCACAAATTCACTCAAGAAGCATGTCATTATTCGTCCGTTAATCATGCAAACTTCTCTGATAGACACAGACCTCACCATCATCGGAATATTCAACTGTCTGCCTCGCAAATCGCCCTTCCTCCTATATGAAAAAAATCCCCATAGCTCCCCGCGCACAATTACATTGTTAACGCAATAACTTCGTTGTCCGATTTTTCTTCCGCGTCGCGTTCGCATTTTTGCGATGAATTGAAGCAAATTTGCCGCTGCCAACACAAAGGGAGTGACGAGACGTCGGGGCAGAAACTTCGTAAAAACGCGCGGTCGTCTTATAAATCCTATTTAGGGAATTGCCCGCCCTCTCTGTCTCTCACATCTCCTTCAGCTTCAGCGGAAACTCAATGTCGCCTGAATGGTTTCGCGGATTTTTTTCGGTGTGTGTGTGTTTTGTGTAGATGTCGAGAAATCCGATTTTTTGAATGGGACAATTGCGGTGGATCGATTTGTTTATGGGAAGCGATTTTTTGCTCCTCTCTCTCTCGTTGGTTTCTTCTTCAGCTGTTCCTCCATTGTGTCGGGTACATTAATCAATAAGAAATCTCTTGACAAGCGATGAAAATAAAATTTCCGGCTTTTCTTTGAACTTCCGGGTGCGCGCGTGGGGAGACGTGCACATGCAGTATGTCGTTCGCCCGATAATTAGGAAATAAAGGATCGCAACAAGACCAATATAGATAATTGTTAACGTCGTCAATGGTTAATAATACAAGTATTTCAAGCTGCCACGTTCTCATTGGAAACAACGAATTCAATATAAAATTTCAAAGAGGGAAAAATGTTCTAATCGCAAGATTAGCAGTTTTAAGTTCTTTTCCTGACCAGACTGACTACAATTACTTTGATATTGATATTTAGTCTAAATTAATCCTACTGAAACACAGTAAATGTATTATCATATCATACTATAATAGCAAATTAGATAAGAGTTCTTCTAGGATAATGCGTAACTATTCTTCCTGGCCGAAGTCACGCCGAATTAACCTCGATAGCAGTGAGAGAATGCGATTATGTTTATTACACGCAACCTCGCAGTTAATTGCCTGCCTATGTAGAACCTTTTTTTAGTTCACACGTCATTTGCAGAATTTCATTCTGCTCAATAATTTATTGTTTTTTAATAATAATACATAATAATAATAGGAATAATATGAATAATACAAATACTTTATTATCTCTCCTGCTTCTCTTCTCTTCTAATTTAATATCGAAAGTTTTCTAATATTAAACTCAAAACTGAAATTCATGAGCACTCTCATACTTAATTTATTTTAATTAAACTAACCGGAAAGTTATCTAGATAAAATATATCAAAAATAAAATAATTTAATAATTTAAATTGAAGTAACTGTAAGGATGTAACGAAAAAAAATTAAAATTAAAACAAATTCATCAAAATTAACATTTTTAGTTAATTTTAATTAAGCCATCAGTAAGGATTCGGTATTCAGTATTTTGGAAAAACACTACATGTCTTATAGGCGATGTGAAAAAAAATAAAACTGTAAATGTCCTGAAAGCGCACATGTTCCACAATTTTCGGCACAATTCCTTCCAATCTGCCGGGGGGAAGCACTACTCGGACTTCCGCGATGCAAACATTTTACTCCGTGAAAATCACAGCATGAAGTCCCTATATCCATGTTCTTCCACGATCCGCAAACATGACGAAAGTGCGCGCGCGAGCACGTCGGGCCATTAAATTGTCATTTGCGGATCTAGCTCTCTGACTCGGCATACATACTTCTCATGTAACAAATTGCCGGCGGCCTTCCTCACTAATGCTCAACTCAACGCAAAATGAGCTGCCCCCCGACCGACCGACCGACCGACCGACGGACGGACGGACAGACCTACGGATCACCACCATACGCCCAACTACTTGCACAGCTTGAGGTCGCTCCATTTAAAACCGCACTGTCGTCGTCAGAGCAGGAGGAGCAGGAACAGGAGCTGGAGCAAGAGGAGGAGGAGGAGGAGGAGAAGGAGGAGGAGGAAAGATTCGATTTCTCTGGTCGTTGATCGTCCCAGGGACCCAGAGACCGACCATCATGACTCGACGACCACACAGTCACACACCACACACACACACAGCAGGCGTCATCGTATGTCTGTTATGTGATCCCTAAAGTAGACATCAACGCAGCGGCTTGATATATACCCTTTCCTGAACGTGACTGGCGTACTGATTCCGCCCATTAGACGGGGGGGGGGGAGGAAGTCCATCAGAGTTGAGCCTTGGCTATATATAGTCTACTCCTACTGAAAACATGTTAGTCCCATTCTCTGTTTACCGTATAGTAATTTATACTAACATAAATGTTACAGAATAATTTATGTAGTATGTTACAATTGTGTTTTTTTGTGCATTTTGCATTTTGATATTATTAAACATAATTTATTAAAATCTTTCCTGAGCTATTATGATACCTTCAAATATAGCCAAAATGTTATAATAAAAACTCTGGTATACGTACTAATCAAACGATAGGTATTTACAGTATTGGATAAATACTATAGATTTGTGTTAGAGATGAATATTTTAGCGATAACTATTTTTAAATATTTTAACTGTTTCAAGAAACATAAAATATGGCATGTATTTTCAAGCTAAAAGTAACTGTGGCGATTCGTTGATGGCGAGTGAGCGCGTCAATTCTAATTTATCCAATTGACTTTGATCCGTTTTTCTGTAGGCTCTTTTCATATTTGAGCGGAAGTGTCCAATGTCACAGAGATCACAGCAAAATAGAATAACACATGTTTAGTTACTTTCAATTTTATTACAATAGTTGTCCGTTTGTCGTTTTTGTCTTGCTGTTTGTGCGGGTCAAATTGGCCTCTCACGCAACTAGAGATTTACTCATTTCTTCCACAAAGAATTCCCTTTAGTGCCTGATACTGTATTTTCGCGTTAGACAGGGACAGCATACGAGTTGTGGAACGTTTAATCGGCCACCTGGCGCTTGTGCTGTGTGTACGGTGCACACAGCCGTGCACACGTTTCACTCCAGTAAGACTGTCCCTGTCTAACGCCAAAATACATTACTTGGGAGTAGAACTTATGGCTACACATTACAATCATTCGCGTTACTCTGCACTATCAATACAGCACATGCGTTTTCTTCCCACAGAAGACCTTTTACCCAGTGGACTCAGTGGACCTCAGAAGTGGCATTCTCCATTTCAACTAGAAACCGGAGGCTCATAACAGAAGGACACAATGCGAAAACTTAAAATGGAAATGATTACCAGAATAGTTTCTGGTTATTTATATTATGAATGCCCGTAACATTTGCATCGTTTACATTTTGCGGTTTCAAAGATCGATACAATTGCATTTCACGAATTCAACGGAGTATATATTTCTGTCTAAATTTCAATCAGTCCTTCAGAGATTTAAGTGTATTTAACCATTTCATTGTCATATATCGCGGATCTTCTGAGGGATGGAATCGACTCCACAAACTTCGACAGATAAAAAATATGCACGATGTAGCTATGTATTTTTTAGTAGTTTACTGAGTGGAATAACATCAATTAAAGTTGGTGGTAACATGATTCTTAAGGCATTGACACTTTTTAATTAATAACTTGTGACGTTCAGTTCAGGTTAAATATTGATAAAATAATGCCTAGAGTGGCATTTGCGTTTGAGCGTAAGTACCATAAGTCAGTTTCATTTTTTAATTATTTTGTTGGAAAAGGATGTGACTAGTGAAAAAGGGTAAAGAGGGAGTGACAATAGTGAAAGAGTGTGTATAGGGGGGGGAGACTATAGTGTTTGGCACCCATATTATTAAAGTGCCAACGATTACCGTTCTTAATCACACAAAACACCCTTTGTGTCTACATATTCAACATTACACCTCAAAATGTATCACTTTAACTCGAGACCTGTCCCCTGGGGCCCAGAGCAGACACTTTTAACGCTGACACAGGACGAGCAGCAAGAGCCACACAAAGCCTTTCACAGCTCATCCCTCGCATTGCGCATATAGACGCAGCAACCCCATACATACTCCCGTCAGCGCGTTTTGGGTTGGGAGGATTGGGCAAACTTCGTTATTGCCGGTTGAGTTGGCCGTCTTATTGCAAATTGATCGACTGTTCTAGCCATGGGCGCGCCTCAAGTATCTATGTGTGTATGTGTATGTATGTGTGCCTTTAGAGTACTCGCGAGGTCCCTCAACGGCCAACCGGAACATCCCGAGAGCTTTATGAGGTTATAGAGTGTGTTTATACTGTGTAAGCTGCGTTGCCTGTCTCTCTGTCTCCATGCTTCGGGGCTGCGTGCATGGATGATATATACTTCCTCCTCCGCGGTCCCATCTCTAATCCAAACAAAGATTCTTGTATAATATACACGCCCGCTGAGGGGATTTGACTTTTTATTATTTTCTTTTTACTATCGCACTCTCCCCACTTGCTTTCTTTCTTTCGTGTCGTGTTGAGTGGGGAACGTGTGACAGAAACACACATCCCTATACATCACACCACACGGATTGTATATAATCCTCAACGATATCTCGGACATTCCGATGGGATGATTTTCCCGGTCAAGGTGGCGTGAGAAAATTGGAGCCACGAATCGTGGATGACCAATTTGTTTTACATTCTTCTCAAACGTTCCTATTCCTATTTATCTTTCCAAATATTTTTGAATATATTCAAATTGCGAAGGTTTTTTGGTGTGAAAGTTTAGAAAAAGAGTGGCGCCCTCTAGGGATGAAGAGCCAGACGTTTTAAATATACTATAAAATGGTTAGATGTTTGCTTGAAAATGTTTGCTTGAAAAATACAATTGAGGTAATATTTATCCGGCACAGGCAGGTACAACGTATGTATGTGTGTAAGACTTGAACCTGCAGTCTCAAATATTCAATTAAAGATGAGCTAGTATAGTTGGAGACTAAAAAACATGTATATTGAATTTAAGTGAAAAATGCACACACGGAATATTTCAATGTTAGCTGGGGACCAACGTAATACATGGATTTCAATCAGTTTTCTTTCGCTTTTTGGCAGTCTTTACATTACTCGGGACCTACAAGCAGCTCCTGTGACTGCCGATCATTTACAATTCATTACTGATATCAGTAGCAGATTGTACCAATATGTTTGGTGATAACATACAGTACTGACGTAGTAAAGACACCTAGCGGTGTAGTTTGGACAAAACAATTTAAACTCACACTAAGCTAAACTACTGTTTTCTTATGTCCTCTAATTTTACGCTACGAATTTTTTCAATTTAATCAAAGATGAGGCGCATTTTATACTTAACACCATGTAATCATTGAAACTAGAACTAATGTAGTTAATTGAAAGTTAATTGAATAGAATTAATGTAGTTAATTGAAAGTCCACTTCAGTTTTAGTTCGCATGAATTGTTAGAATTGTCCGAATTTTTTGCCGTCGCTGGATTACAAGACACGATCGAACATCGATCAAGAGAGAGCTCTTCCACACTTTCCCGTCAAATAATTGGTCCTGGCAGATGTCGGCGCCATACGAAAAAAAAGAGTCACCCACCATGTCACGTACGAACTTCATGATGATGCCTGATGAGGTCACTAGACAAGACAATTTAGCCGCATCAGCTGTGCTAAATGCTGAAAAACGCTGCCTCAGTCCATATCTATCAATCTCCCAAACCGAAGTCTGCCTTGCTGCTTTGCAGGTGCTTCAGCATGAAGTAACTACATAGTACTATTTATATAGAGAGAGTACGTAGCCCCCAATTAGCACCAATTTCCCGCCATAAATATTGCATTACCCCTGCGGCATGCCCGGATGATGAGAGACATTTGCCATCGCCCATAAACTCATCGTTTGTCAGGGACAATTTTACGGGACGCATAGCACGAAATTAGGGAGGAGCCAGGGTTGTTACACGACGTTAAAATCGATTTCCGTGTTGCGGTGTCGGCTTACACACCTCCTATTTCTTTTTACGCGTGTGAAAATGATACCCTGTCCCTCATTTCCGAAATTGCAACCTTTACCCCAACGATCTATGCAACCATTTCAATTATCAGTTAAACGGGAGTAGTTCCAGTTTTGTACAGGGCAAAAATATTTGTCTTGAACATGCCCTCACCAGCTAGCCACCGTGAGGATAAAATACTGTAACTACATTTTTCCCTGTTAAATAAAACTTGAATTTAAAATCTGAATAATGAGATTTATCCCGTTTGAATAATTCAACCAGACTTCAGTTGATGCTAGCTCAAATATGCAAACTATTTAATCGCACCGTCCGTTTGTTTAATGTAACGGAGCGACACAAAGCAATATTATTTTGTTGACACTTCTGCTACATATTCTTCTCACAATTCCTTACTTTTACAGGAAGGTTCGTATTTCACGTCTCTCAAAGTATTATTGAACATTTTCATAGAGCTTAAACGCAAAAGCTACATCACTTGGAAATTGATTTTGCCAAAAAGTCTAAAACTACACACGCCTTTGTGGGAACATGATTTCAGACACCTAATTCAAACAGTAGAATTCACATTTTTTATTCTATTCCAATCAGAATTCTGTATTATCTTTATGATGGATTGCCGTAGCAAAATGCAAATTTATTATTTATGCAACCACTGAAAGCGCGGCAACTGCTAATTTACAAAAACAAACAACGCAAAAAGACTCGTTTTTATTTGCCCTCGTAAATGACATTTTACGCCGCTATTACTCCACCAAAGTACTACTTCATTATCTATACTACACCCATATATACAGTCCTGTCAGCACTCACTTGATCTTCTCCCACGCTTCATCCCCGAAATTCCGCTGCACCAGCAGTTCGATGGCCCGATTAACGAACCCATACTGCAAATATGTGAACACAACACAACGTGGGCGTGGAATGAGAGAAAACGCGCCCGTACGTATCCATCAAAAAACAAGCGCCCTCCATAACACACACACACACACACACACAGGCGGGACAGATAGACAACATCGCCACTCAACTAATTAGCATAACAACCTCTCACGATAGACACACATATATATGCGGACCGACACACACACACAGAACTAAACGCCAAATTCTTACACACACACACACACACACACACGCAACGCACGCAATATATATGACCATAACACACAAAAAACTCACCATTTTCGGTCTCTTCCTTTTTTCTCCGTTGATAAACAGAGCGTAAAAACGCTCCTCTTCCGCTTTGTCCCGCACGCGCTCCCGTTAAACGCCCATTTCTCTTCACACAACACCCCCGCGTCAGGAACTATATATACAGCTGCAATCCGGTCCGTATACTGTAGCAAACCTCCGGAAAGATAGCAAACATCATCGCGTGGTCCGCGCGTTCGCTGATGAAGTCATCAAACCCATGAAAAAACAACTTGAAAGTGGAGAAAAATCGTAGAGAACCCGCTTGAGGCTTAGGCGAAAGCGTAGAAAAGCGGCCTAAATTTGGAGCAGTAAATAACGTAGAAAGTCTGCTTCGAGATGAAAAAAACGACGACAAAGCAGGCTTCCGGAAGGCAGACAAAAATCGTAGGGAACCGGAAGTAAATGTACGTGGAGCCAAACCCGCACTTGACTAAAAGGAATTTCAAGAGGGTCCCGGACGACCGAGATTACAACAAACAGAGAGAGAGAGAGAGGGAGCTATATATGTGAGCTGCTTAAAACAATTGCCGTCGCACCGCTTGACGGAGCGCGTAAAAAGCGCAGCGAACCGTCGTCGTCGTCTGCAGGGATCAGGTCACAGTCACACAAGTATGTATACATAAGACAACCCCGGCCACCAAAGTTGCACATGGAGAATCCGGAAACTATTCCCGTAATGCCGGAGGCCGCGCTTACAATATCTCTGAGTTAGAGAGCACGTCTCTGTTCACAAACACAGATAAGAGAGAGCAGGGGAAGAAGCTCATAAATACACACAAGGAAAGTCGAGGAGATGTTCAAGGAATTGCAATAGATCGCTTTAAGATTTGTTGCGGAGCGTGCTGTGCCGTTTTTCTACAAAGTCTCGCCGCCACCGGCTGCAGGGATCTTTGTGCGCGCGTTAAGTTTTAGCCTAATTGGATTACACCGAAGGAATCGAGCGGAAAACGTCGCGCGAATGAATTATATACTCTGCAAAAACAGTGCCGGCCGCAGGGGCGGTTGTGTATGGTGCGGGGGCAGCTTTTGAAGAAGTGAACATGCAGTATATTTGTAGCCCCTCATATATCTTCGCGTTTTATAGTTCCCAGTCTCTCGTGTCTGTATCTATCGTGCCTCTCTGTCTGTCGGAGTTTCCTCCGGTCGCCTTGAGATGGATTTACGGGATGAGAGAGTGTTGAAGGGGGCGCGCCTCTGACTGACGTTCATTGGTTGATGGGATTTTCATCTGTCTGGAGTTTTGATCAAAGGGATGAGGGATGCATCCTGTCAGGGGCTTGTTTAGAGTCCTTACAAGTCGGAGCCAGGGCTTAGGATCCCTGCTACAGTTAACAGGGGCTCGTTTAGGATTTAGGCTGCAAGTACCCCTTTCCTCTTCCCCCGTTTTGTCCCCTGTTACTTTTACAAGTGCTGCTCACCGTCCATCAGAAGAGTCATCAGACAGATTTGATTATTTTGAAAAACCAAATTGTTCCTCAATCTTTTGGTGTCAAACCCCAAGATTTGGACATTGGTTGAATAAGTGAAGACCATAACCATGGGAGTGAAGATAAAAGTGGGCCTTTTGGTTTTTCCCTCCACACTCGCTAGGGCAATGTCCAATATCTAATGTCTGAACTTTTTTGTGATGCAGAAACATGAAGGATTCGAAAGAAATCAATCAGCACTTTATCGAGTCAGAGGACATTGGTCAACACCAAAAATATAGAAGGGGAGGGGACAAAAAGGGGAAAGAGAAGGGGGACTTGTAGCCTCAGCCTTTCATGGTACGGTCAGGGGTGAGCAAAGGGGCAAACGGCATTTTTTTTCGAAATAGAACCAAAAATCGACTTACTTTTCCTGGTCATTTTGAAACTTTTGGGATGCGCAAGTCCCATTAACAGGAACCCCCGGGACTACAAAACATTTTCAAACACTTCCGTTATGCAATCAAATTTGAAGTTTCTTCGGATTCAATATTTCCTCTAATAATTCTACACACACATGGAAGATTTAAAAACTTTCAAGAATAGACCAAGTTTGATGGAGAAACTGAAGTTTTTTACAATATTTAGAAATCACAGGGGCCCTTGAAAATCAGGCTCCCACACCACTAAAAGCTTCAAAGTGATCGGGGACAAAAGGTTGACGCTTGGTTCAATTATAAAAAATGTATTATACCCCTTTGCCGACCCCCTGGCCTTTACCATGAGGAGTCCTGGTTCCGACTTGTAGGGACCTTAAACGAGCCCCTGCATACTGTAGCTAGGAACAGCTGAGAGGTCGTTTCGTGTGAAGCCTTGTGTACGCTGTTGTGAGCTACACATACAACCATACATACAAACCCTTCCGTCACGCGGAAATTGAAATGGTTTCTGGATTAATTGTAAACACTGCCACTTTGCTACACAAATCCGCGCAAGAATGACCGCATATTTGCCGTGAGAACTGAGAATAGGGCGTGCGTGGCTATTTCTGTGCGATGTGCAGGAGTGTGTGACGAAGCGCTGTATCAAAGTGTCATTAGTGGTTCATATAACACTTTTTTGGCCTCTCACTCTCTCTCTCAGTACTTTCCCCATATAATGAACAAACAATTGATTTAGGTTTGGGAGACCGTGTTTGTTGTAGATCTATTGGCAATCCATAAAGCCCTTGTATGCGTATGTACAGTATATGTGTATAGGATGATATACGCCCTTCGAGTATGAGGGAAGGGCCCTGGAATGGGTCACTTGAATTTCCGTACCCTGGAATGGGCCAACGGGTGGCAGGGGGCGCTCTGTCGCAAATTAATCCAAACAGATAAGTCACTGCATAATCAGCGACCTCTGTAGTGAGCTTTTTCCAACCGTCCAATAATTTCGTTTTTTAAACATGATCCCACAACTTTTCTTTTTATCTGATACGCGTTCCACCGAGGTCATCAATTATTTTCTGTGGTTTAGGACCTTGATGATGGCCAAAACCTGTGTGGAAGTTGTAATTCCAGGGTGGCCCATTCCAGAATACAGGAAAGGCAAGTGGCCTATTCCAGAACCCTTCCCTCATACTGTAGTATGGAAATTAAATTTCGTTCTGGGTTGCTGCCTCTCGATTGCGCTTTTTGAGAGCCCTTAAAAATATAGTTATTGCTCTTCAATTGCAATGTATGTGTCCCATGTGTGTGCCCTTAATATCGTACTTCAAGGAACCATGGCTTATATAATAAGCTCCGATAATAATTGGGTGAGGCCATTAAAAAATTTGGGCCGTAATCCTTTCACATCCTACGTTGTTAAACTACGTGTGTATGTGTGTTATTAGAGAGCAGTTTTAAGTTACGTTTGTCGCACAAATCCCTCCGGAAATTCTAATATCCTTTTTTGTGCCGCGTATTTTGTCAGTACGCCATGAATGGTGTGGATGACATTTAATGACAGATGATTCTATAGTGTGGGGCGGGACAATTGAGTCTTATGCCGGTAGGATCCACGATGTATTTTGTTTACGCTCATCGTGCACCCATGTGCGAATAAAATGAAAGGATACGTGCATTAGAGACAAAATTATATTACTGCTAAAAAACTTCATTTTTCAGAAGCATTTAATCTAACGAATTTTGATACTATCCCTCTCAAAATTCAAATTCGAATTGTTTGGCACTAGCAGAATCCTTTTAGATGTTGGGGGGCGGAGCTATGTGTCCTTTCTGGATTATCTCTCGTGAGTTTCCGGTCGGGCTCGACAATGACTCGTAGCTTCGCCCCCTGCCGTCCAAAAAAGATTCTGCTGATGCCAATTGATATCAAATTGAATTCTGCTTTGAAGTGTAGTGTCAAAATTCTTTAAATTAATTTTTAAGATGATCATACTTATAGTTCGTTTAAGGAAATTTAAAGCGGTGACAATCTGGGTTCTTTTTCTTAAAATCGTCTCAAGTTAGGAGAATGTTAAGCTTCACATGGAAAACTCGTTTCTCAGCTCTCCAGTCGTTGTTCCAGAGAAAAATGACACCGATGTTCACAATATATGGATGTCATAATTTTCAGTCATGATTGCACCGAGGAGACTGTTTTT
>LRSR01005239.1:0-14699 GCA_001579985.1 Hypsibius dujardini | reverse complement strand
GACACTCTTGCTGCAGCTCGAGCAGATTCCTCCAACGACGAGGTAGGGTGTGTTACTATCTTGGGCCTTGACGGTCGCAGGAAGGAACGGATTTCGGCATAGAAACACCTCTTCCGTGTATCTGAAACCAACAAATCCTCGCTGTTGATTGATCGGTCGATTGGCAGTTTGAGGATTATGTAGGTAATGCAGGCATTGATTGATTGATTAATTCATTCAGATAAAAATGACACGTTTAGAGCTTCTGTCATGCGTGATTGATTGATGGATTTATTTGTCTTGCCTCACCTGAACTTGGACCATTTCGGATTGGGATCTTTGTTGAAATAGTGGAAACCTTCCTGCATGAGGCACATGGAACACTCAAAAATTCCTCCATCATCCTCCTCCATGTTAAAGAGTGGTGTTGACACGGCAAGCGGCAACACAATTGGGGATTATGTTGTTTTTTTTAATGTGGAGTTGTATACTTGTGTTCCAGCTCCAATTCAGTTTTGGACTTGGATTTTCATCCTACTGCAGTTGGACATTGGAACCACGCGCATTTTCGCTTATTAAAATATTTACATGTTAAATCTAATGGATTTGCTAATTATAAAATATTCAGATGATAGTCGATATTAATTTAGCATAGTTGAGATAAGGTATGAGAGTTTGTACCGGAATTATATTTTATTTTCGAATGAGATGTTTTACTGTAGATCGCATCACAAATGCATCTGGAATAGAATGCGATGTGGTGTGTAAGGGAACATCCATTAATTACGTCAGTATTGATTAGGGGGTAGGGGGCGAAAATACCTGACGAACTGTGACTGTACGGTATGGGGGTAGGCCGGCGTCCTGATGTCAGCTTTGGGGAACCCAGTAGACTTAGAAATTAATAATTTTGGAATTTCTGCGGCAATGCCTATTTTTTTAGCATTACACATCCCTCGAAAATGCCGGCAAGCCGGTAGTGGCACGGTACAACTCATCGGAGGCACTGAAGCCGGCCTACAATGCCATGGACGAAGAGTTCAAGGCGCAGCATATGCGTACCTCTCTCTACTTCACCCAGATTGTGCGCTGTAATGACCGCCGGTGCTGCCGCGGTTGTTGGCGATCTTCCTTCCCCAAGGTGTTTTCTCATCGCTTTCTACCCCCTCCAATTCGTTACATCAGTGGCCCAAAAGAACCAGTTCCTGCTGATCCCGCTACAGACGAAGACATGAGCGATGTTGACGAGGTCGCTGCTCACGTACCAGCGTCGCCCAAGGATATCCCTATCATTTCAGATTTGATGATTGGCTGCGTAGCGACTTGGTGGAGGGCAGACCCGATTTGGAGTGATAAAGATATATTTCAAGTTTTTTTCTGTAATGGAAGGGGTCTTTGGTTTGTGACGTCAGAAACTGAAGATCTAGGGAGTGTTAACAAAATTCTGACGAACTCTGACGCTAGGGGAGGGGGTGTCGAGTCGCCTAATAAAAATTACTGACGTCATTAACGGATGTTCCCTAAGTGGGATCTCTATCTCCTACAACTCAATGCCTTGGCATTTGGCAAGGGGAAAGTTAGAAATCGCCGCATCTGTTTTTCACTCTCGCTTGAATTGGCTTGACATTCCAAACTCCAAAGTGGCTGTGCTGTACGCGCACTGAAACCGCCTGTTTTTGAGAATCGCCTGGTGCCTGTGATGCATGATGGGTCATTACCGTCCAAGCAGTTGGCGGTGAGCAACTTCCGTCCCCGGAAATCCGCCGACAAACGTAAACGCTCCATATCATCACCTCTGAAGCAGAGTACGGCTGATAAAGAGCGACGGTGGATTTCCTTCAAGTGCTGGCGAAAATCCAACAGAAGCGCAATATTAATTTGCTGCTGCAAGAGAAAGAGCGAATTGTGTTGGGCAGGACCAAGGACCGGGAACTAAGGACTGGGAGAGGAAGGGCCGGTTGGTTTATTTTCATTACCCTGGCTTTTTCTGTCTTACTAATACTCTAGGCTGTAATACTGTAATGAATGAAATCGTGTGTCGCGGTTAGGCACAATTGGAGTTGTGTAGACAAGAGCGAGTATAGTGTAACACGATTTATTGGACTTGGAAGTGGACGATAAGGGTGTCCGGGTAGAGGGAAGAGGGTGTGATAACAATTTAGAGATATCTTATTGTTGTACAGCTCATTCGCGTACCAAATTAAGATTGCACCCCATATGGAGCTATGGAAAACCTACGTCGGCTATTTTCCTTCAGGCCTACCAATTTACGTCGTTGGTCTTTTGATTAACAAATCCTCGGTCATAGTAGAAGCCTCCAACTTCAGTCTTCCATCCCTCAATTCCACCAATCTCTTTCATCAAGGAACTTCCGGAAGAAGAGATGCCTTCCCTTTCTTCTCGACAGCAATTCCACTGACCAAATAGTCGTCCAGTAATTCCAACCGATTCTTCCATTTATTATTAATATTTTTTACGAGAGAAAATGGCTTCATCAGAACCAGGATTGCCTGTGGCTGTTTCGACCGCTACTCCGCCAGATGTCGATTGGGGTAACTGAACATTTTACTTCAAAAGTTATGAGGTTTGCTGATTCTCTACTGTGTCTTATTATGTTGTGGATATCTTCAGAATTCTGGCTCTACTTGACTTGTGGAATTGCGGGCGCCTTCATCGTGGCGCTGTCGGGGGTGGTGATCTGCCTCATAGTCTTGTAAGTCCGTTGGCACCACAACTTCCATACCACCAGCTAATACCAGCAGAAGATGCTATGCAAACAGTCACCGATAGATAAGACCGTTTACAGCATAATTTGTCCACAAGTTACGTCAACATTTTCGCCAAAGGTGGTGACACAAAATTTAGGTAACGGTCATTTGTTTAGAGCGAAAAAGCAGAAACAACGGATTAAGATGCTACATCGCGCTGCGGCGCAGGACAACGAGGCGTTCCAGCCGGAGCAACCACCTGAAGTGGATGATGAGTTTCAGGACATTGCCTTCGTGGAGGATGAAGAGAAACAGCAAATTCCATCGCCACTGGGACCACCGTCAATTAGGCAAACTATTGTCCAAGTGGGTATATAATATCAAATGAACCGCATCCACTCTTGTCTTCATTTTACTTCTCATGCCTTCAATTTGTTCCTTAACCGATTCGTACGCCACCTATCCGTCTGCCTGTCGAGCAATTAATTTTCGGCTAGTCGCCAGTCGGTCCAGCGGTCTATACACCGTCAACCTCCATGTCCTTCCGTGTGAAATACTCTCAAACACTTGACCTTCCAAACGTCCTTCTCTTAAGCCGTCCGCGTGACTGTTTGTTAAGTCACGTAATTGGCAATCTCTTCTTTCCGTAATCCCAATCTCGTCAATCTCGTAACACATTTGTTGGCATATCCGCTTGTTAATGTCTATTATATTTCCTCTACCGCAGCATGTCTACACTCCGTCCGTCCGACCAACCGTCCTTCTTATCTTAATACTATTATGCATTTTCTGACGGTCTGTCCGTCCGTCCGTTCATGCGCCATTCCGTTTTCCAAATTGCCACACATGAACTCCATTCGTTTCACCGTCCGTCCGTCCGTTTGTTCATCCATCTGTCTACATGACGCAAAGCTATATCAATACACAGAAGTAATCTCTGTTCTAATTATAAAGTTTTTCTGGAAAATTTTCAGGAGCGGACGGTAACTCAGCAAAAGGGCCCTCCCACTCCGTCATCCTACTACGACGATGACCAGAAGCAGGTGCCAGCCGCCGCCGTGACGGTGGCGCCCAGCTCGCGAGTCGTCAAAGAAGATCGCCGACCCACACATCGGGACGACTTTAATGAGCGGGACATTGATGAACCGCAGCGTCGCAGGGTTCGACCGAGCGGTCGACGTCCAGAAAGCGGTATAAGCCCAAAGTTGAAATACATATTGCAGCTCTTGCTATTTTAAGCCACGTCAAACCGATTGATTTAGGACTCCCTCCGTTGAGGCCGGATGATTCCTGGGACATGCGTGATCCAGACCGACGACGTAACCCACCGTCGTCAAGTGCTACTACCGCAACCCCAGCTGATGTACGTCCTTCCGCCCGTCAACCCCGCCCACAACCCGGAACCGGTGATCGTTATGACCAGGAAATGAGGGACTACAAACCGCGACGTCCCGCTGCGGGCAACAACACCTTCGACGACGAAACTGCCAGTGCAGTCTTTCCGCGCATTCACCGAGTCGTGCATAAGCGAACCAGCTCCATTCCTGATCGGATCAACAACAATCGCATGCGTGAGACCTCGGTGGATAATCCTAGTCGAGGAGGTCCAATGCCGTTCAACTACCTTCAGCCGGGAGGGTCAGACGGAAAATTTCGGCTGAGCGGACGGGCTTCCAGGGAAACGGAGCACCGTCGACCCTTGTCCGGGGAATTGAGTGAAGAAGAGTTTTCGCGACGCCGAGGGCTGATTGAGCAGACCGCGGTGAGAAACAACCAGGGTTGGAGTCCGCCAAGGGACGCCCGGAGGGGACAGGGTTACGATGTCGGACAGTTTGTGAGAGGTGGACCGGGGCGTGCGAGTACCTCCTTGTCGCCTTCTCGCTATCCCGGCTATCCCGATCGGCGAAATTAATTTTTATTAATAGTTTAGACCACTACAATGATTCTTTTAAATTTTGTTTTCTATCTTAACGAAAAGATATGCATGCTAGTGCCTTGCACAGAACTATTTCTTCCAGCAGAAAGAAAATGGTGCCTTTACGACAGTTTCTGCCTTATTCCCGATGGTTCCAATGTATGCCATACACGTGTACGGAAGTTGCATATCTGAGCACAAATTGTCACTTAATCGTACATTCATATAACGATGCTTTTTGAGCAGCGACCAAGCCTCAAACACGAGAATGAAAGAACAGAATGTCTGCTGATCGCATATCTGCCAGACAAAAGTCTAGGATGAAATAGGTGTGGGTCACGAAGTCTATTAGGAGGATCTGTCTCTGAGGACAAATTGTCGCAGACCATGACGTCTCCGCGTACGGTTTGTCCGGAAAGAGTAAAGACAGAATGCATGAAGGATTTTACAACAGAATAGACCAATTAAGTGGTATCATGGAAACCGAACGATGCCGGATTATCAATTAAAAAAACGTCAAACCATCTGCGAAATGGCCTGATAATGGACGGACTCCGCGGCTATGAGCCATTTAGCGTCAATTGTGTCGTACATTGCATTATAATTATTGTTTTCCTACACTGTGGTATTAGTCGTATCCTGTTTTTATTGCACTCTCATCCCGCCCAACATCTGGGTCCGGAAGGGTCGTTAAGTCCTAAGGGTTTTATTTGTCAATTGTAAGCCCCTTGTTAGTGGACAAGAATGGAGCAGGCATTCACCAGCAACATTACTTTATCCGACGAGGAAGAGGGGAATCTGCTAAGCGATCGGGACAGCCGCAACAAGTGTCACCTGTCGGACATTGAAATTAGCATCGTCAATAGCCAGCCGCCGGACTGGTGGACACGCTCTCACAACTGGCCGCCCAGGAACGGTTCAATGACACTCAGCGAGAGGCTCAGATGCAACTACCAACACCTTCCCTCTTTTTCCGTCACCATTATTGATCAACCACAGCCGCCGCCCGTGAAGAAGCGTAGACAAACGAAGGTCCCAACAACTGTCGAAAAGGAGGAGGAAATGAAGAGGGATAATTTAAATAATATTACCTCTCTCCTTCCCCGTCTGGATCAGGCAAGTCAAGAAGCGGAGCTGCAATCTCGACGGAATAGTCACGCCAATGAGCGAGCATATGAGGATTTTTGTGCTTCACGGAGACTTGATACTGATTCCGGGTCTGGCTCCTACACACTTATTCCGAAGGACGATGTAATGAGGAAGGAGCACGGAAACCTCTCCCAGTCTGACTCATGTCAATTATTAATGTCCCCATCGTTGGACTGACTAAATAGCCTTTTCAGGGGAGGCTGATGTTGGTCTTTAAAATATTTATACAACCCTACAAACTGCCGCTTTGGGAAATGTACGATGGCAGAGTGCTAGAAGGATTACAGGAATATCACTTCGTCATTAGTTTCGATGATCCTTCCAACTCCGAAGTCGCCTATGCGCACATCGCGTTGTGCTAAAGACCCTGATAAGTCCCATCAGACACAAGGTCTTTGCAACATATAAAGTCCATTTGCGCAGCACAAAGCACATGGAAAGCACATTTGTTTTTGAAAATGATCAGCATTGGGAACAAAAAATTTGGGAAACAATCGTAAACAACTGGTTGTTATAGAAGTTGTCTCATTTATTGTAGAGGCGATGGAGGAGCAATCAGAGAGTTGAAAGCAGGTTTGTTAATTAAGTGAGACAGGGGTCGTTTCCTGACCATCATTTTCCCCTCTCCCTCTTGGCAAGTGTTACATGCTGATGTGCTGCTTCCGGTTTCGGATGTTGAATCCCGTCACCTGACGTACTTATCCCTGACGAGTGCGCGCGTGCCTTTTACACTACTACACGGTAACACGCAATTCAAGCTCAAGAGACTGTAGCGCGCTTTTCAGGAGCACGGTCAGATGCATATATAATAAAGCAAATTCATTTTCATCTCATGCAGATTCATTCACTAACCGACTAGAGTTTGCGAGCCTTCTTTTGGCTAATAAATTTGTGCAATCAATTCCATCTTCTACCATAACTCTCATGATGGGGCGCATGAAAATGGGTCTACCCTTTCTTCTTTACATTTTCGTCTTCGTCTTTACTTTTTGTGATGTTACTTGGGCGAACCCGCGAGCTCGACTCTCTCCCCTGGTTGTCCCACGAGTGCAAAGCTCCGTCAAAGCCGCCCCTCCCCTGCCTCAACGGCCCGTTGTCTCCATCGGAGCACGACAAACCGGTTTAACAGACAACATCAACGACCTGACTGATCTTTCCCAGGAGTTTCGACAGATGGCCTTTTGGCGGAAGATGCTGGAAGATGAAGAACGCCATCCGAGTCTAGAAATTCCCGACGAGGTGGCCGGCCATCATGACGACCTGATGATGCAGCGGAGTCAGAGGGCGGAAGTACGCAAGCTTGATTTCCGCACCCAGGGATGGCGGCGTTAGATCGATAGGTCATGCATTATTGCTAAAACAAAATATCGCGCTGGATGATTAGATTCCTGTAGCGAAATGTAGAATAAGCATGTAGCCGTTATTATGAGCAACTTCTGCTCTGTGTTCACTGCAATCGACAACTCCATTTCGACAATATATTCTTTCAATCCAGTACGTTGCAATTAGAAATTATCTTACCACCAGTTACAGATCGTCAGAGGACATAATCGGTCAGGTCTTGCCATTCTCGCGCTTGGGCTTGGCACTTTCACACATGAATTTGTAGTAATTATAATAAGTGGAAATTCTTTCCGAGGCTTTAAACCCAGTCTAATAGCTCCTTGTCCTGTTGCCTGCCTTTTTATCCCAACGTTCGTGCTCACCATTTTACTTCAATGTTGTCTTTTACTCAGCAATTTTCTCGTAATGCACAGCAATTGTATTTTAACAAAGTGTGAGAAATGTAAAAAAGTCCACTCGCCGACTGACAATAAAACTGGCTCGATATCACTGGCGGTACCAAATCTCTACTTTCTCACTCATTCATTTTCTCTTGCCTGTGCCAGGATGACCATCAAATACATAGGTCGTCTAAAACAATTCTGTAAATGGACAAGTAGACAAATACAGACAGATAGATTGATAGACAGGCAGGTAGGCAGGCAGACAGGCAGGCAGACAGACAGTTAGTAAGGTTTTTTACTCAAAATAAAAGACGATTTCTGATTAATAAAGCGCAATGCAGCAATCCAGTGATCCTTGTCCATTCTCGGCGCTCGTTCCGCAAAACTGCACGATCTACATATGGCCTCAAAGGGAGTGACGAACTGGCACCAGGCCTGTTTTTATCTGATCCTTAAAACGGATATTTCCGATCATGGCCGGTCCGGGTAGAAAGTACGAGTAGTAGCTTCCTTAATAATAATGGGACTACTACATAAGCTAATTGGGCAAATAGGTACGCACATTGAAATATAGAAGTGGTCAGTGTGCGGTTATCTAACTACTTCCGCGAAGGCGCATAAAAGAAGGCTGCCCCGAAGACGCTGTCAAGTCACCCTCGATTAGTTCCCTGATCAACACTTGCTTCGCTTCTTTTCGGAAAGCATCCGTCCATCTTCACACGAAAGGTGAAACTATCAATGTTCCTTCTCTTGGTCAGCTGTGTGACCATCTCAAGTCTCCTTGTGGTTCCCACCGAGGCGTGTCACGGTTTCGGTAAGGAAAAAAAGGACTTATGAAAATGTCTAAAATGTTCAGGTGAGGCGTGTAATGGACAAAGTGGCAGTCAAGGAAGCTGCTGTGGAGGTTTGCAGTGCCGAAAGTGCCGCCTCAATCCTGCCAAGCCTCTCGGGTGCCATTCCATTCTCTAGCAAGAAAGTCAAACTCACTCTTTCGGGCAGGTTTCTGCAATTTTAACGGGTCTGTCCATTTAATATTGGAGTTGTCTGCTGTCCACATTTCAGTCATTACAAATTAATAAGAATACAATAACTGGCATAATTAAATATATACGATACATATATGGACACATTTTGCACCTTAATTAATTTGTCTCCCACTCCAAGGAATGTGACAATATTTATGCAAATCAAAAGAGGCGGTACATCAAGATCTGCGAGTGTATTCTCATAATGAGAATGACATCATTTAATCCAGGAATTATAGTCATCCATTGGATCCAATCAAATGAAGAAGTGAAGAAAATTGAAAGGTATAACCTCGTGTACGTGCGCTGCACGTGCCTATTTTTTACAGGCTGTACCTGTACTGCGGCTATTTTAATTTACTCTTTTGAGCTCCTTGCCCCCTTGCCGCTAGTCGTAAAAAGGACGGCGAGTGGACAGTCCTATGTCGAAATTATTTGCACAGCCGACCATAAAATGTGACGTTTTATTACTCTATGAAGACGTTACTACTTGCATCTTTTGTCGATCCTCTCTAATACGATTAGAGAAGAGAGACTTTAGCAAGACCGGTATAGTAGAAAAGGCAACTAAACAGTACCAGGGAAACATCCATAAGATTTAATGCATTACTATGCTACCACAAGTATACTTCATTGCATATAGAATTGTAACTTCCCTGTCCCGGGGAGATTTCTGTAAGATTCCAGGCATTACATCGTATTGAGAATCCTGTTTAAACGCTAAGCATATCTATCCTCAATTCGCCGAAAAACAGTATTTTACGACATTTGTCTAAAAAAAAAAATTTGATGGCAAGCCAGACGTCTCAAAAACGCAAAATTATGGCGCGCCAATTGTCTCCCCATCCCCCACAAAATTAAAGCTCGCGTAACCAAGCGATTCACCCAGTTCGTTTACCAATTCCATCTTACAACACACACCACAGCAATAAGTACATAATCAGAGAACTAACCATGGCCTAAATCTAGACCAACTGTCAAAAGCCAATACTTTAGAAACAATCAAAATTTCGTTACCATTTGCAATCCCTGACGTGCTTAAAGTACGGTCGTAAAACCTGCTCAGAGCTATACATTTTCCCTTCTACACCAAGGTGTAGTGAAGTAAGAAGGGAAAATCCACTAGAGACGGCGCTACGTGTCAACCTAACCTTCTAGTGGATCAAATAAAAACTCTTACTGAAATCGTTTAATGAGTTGGCCCCTCCGTCAGATATAGTCGCTATATCTTGTCTGTCGGGTTGAGTTGATTTGTACCATGCTTATCAGTCCGTTGTGCATTCATCACTTTACAGTTTGTCGATTGACTGATAAATACCCTATTCACATTCCTCAGCGTAAAATGCAGACAGATGTTTAGAAAAGGTTGCTTCCTCTAGCAAGGATGGGAGAGTTAAGACAGTCAGGGAAATGAGTAAAAATGACAAGGTGCATGAAGTGGCTTCTAACATTGATCGGTATTAAAGTCATCAGTCATCGTAGCACCACATTTGTCGCGGGGGAGCCGCACAACTTCCACCACCGCGTCCATGAGCACGACAGCATTGTGTCTGCTCGCGTGGACTCCTCTCACAGTCCACATCACACGATGGAACGTGCGACGCCGAGGCCAGCTTCGGGAGGCCTTCCATGGCCTCGACAAAATCACTTGCACGGTTTGCATTGGCCTGAACGGAGTGCTACCACGCGTAGCACAACAAGGAAGATGCAAGGAAGAAACAACAAGGAAGAAACCTCATGGTGACGGACCGTTGAATGGACAATGATGTATCTAAACAAAAACTATCATCATCTTTATCTTGACGTGGGAATAAATAGTGACTAATTGAAATGTTCAACATTAGAGGTGTGCAAACCGCACCGCAGACCGCACCGCACCGCCGCAAACCGCGCGGCGGTCCGCGGCGGTGCGGTTTTGGACTGCTCGCGGTCTGCGGTGCGGTTGCGGTTAAGAAGTCTGCGGTTGCGGTTTTGCATTTTTTAACCGCCGCAAACCGCGACATATCTAAAAACCAATTTAATTGTGCACGATAACTCTTTCCGTAGTTTGCGCCACATGGCGCGTCATTTGTTTACTCTGGTAAGTTAGGGTTCGTGCTTTTAGTCGGTTCGCAAGTCATTGGAGTCCATAAATGGAACAGAACCGTGCGTTAAACCAGCTGTTCCGATTTAACGACAATTTTGATCGAATCGAGCGGTTTCTGCGGTGCGGTTGCGGTTAAGAAAAAATTTATCCGCGGTCAGCGGCGGTGCGGTTTTGTGAATTTCTCGCGGTGCGGTGCGGTCGCGGTTAAAAAATTGGGCTGCGGTGCGGTTTGCGGATTGATTTTTTTTAACCGTGCACAGCTCTATTCAACATACGACTTCCTCCCACTTACCGTTCTGACTGCTCCGAATTAGGAAAGGGATGCCGGTACCGATAGATACGACTCATACGAGACAATTGCGGGGCGATTTTGAATGATTAATAGTTGTTTTCATTTAACTCTACACTGCTTTATAATAGACAAATGGTGTAATGGACTGGGTTTGGTTCAAGTTAAATAAGGTCAAATCTTTCCAATTTCCATCTATCGTCTCATCATGCTCAAGACAACAGGAGTTTTACTAGAAAAGGACACTTGGTCAAACAGACATTGCCAATCACCACCTGAGATCAAGCGGAAAATATACTTTGGGGGAGTTGTACTCGTATCCCTTCCTCAATCCCTTAGTTCAAGTCCTTCTTTGCTTATACCATGATAGGACCAAGGCCGGAAGTTTAAGAAGTATGGCGTTGCTTGTACCGTTCTTATTGGACCTTTCAACGCTCATCTATAATCGTTTTGTTTGGGTTAACCGTTTCCCGGAATAGTCTAATGCGGGTTATTTAAGGATGACCGGTCTCCAGAAAACCCTTCTTTTTAGACTGAAACTCTCACTATGGTAGGTAGGCTAAGGTAGCCCATTACAATTAGCAAAAGATGATAGAACATGCTGATAAAACCCGATCTGAGTTGCTAGTTAAAGAAGGTCATATTGAGCTGAGAAGTCAATTTAATCCGACATAAAAAAGTAGGGCTTAACGCTAGCAACTGTAAGTCATGCCGGAAAGCTGAACCGACCGATCGACCGACTGACAATTCGTGAAGCACGGATAGCTAGACGGTTAACCCAATGGATTTCGGATAGGCAGACAGACACCGAAGAGCATTTGCAGGTGGTCCATCCAACTAGCAAGAGACGGACGAATCTTAGCCTGTAAAAAGGCACGTTGCCGGATTCGCACATGAAGAGACGGCTGGTTAGATAGAAGGACGAACTGGCAGCAAATACCCATGCAGATGCATTGACGGACGGTCACGTACATCTCGCCTGAAAACTTTCTTAAATTACTCAAGAATGCTCTTTCATTTTTCTACACGCTAAGAACTGCGAAAAGATATGACAAAAGATAGTACTAAAATTTCACAAGTTCCGACTTATTTTTCCTTATCCGACAGAGAGAAGGTAGTAATCTTTCTTTCTCACGCTAGTTAAGGTAACCGTCATTCAACATGTACAGCACATTAGCCGGCAAAAAAGGTAATAGGCCATTTATGTAGTAATTTCCATTTGTACCAAGGACATATCTTACAGTCCTGCGATGGTGAAGGACGGCTGCTGCGTTTGTGGCGTCAGCGGCAGCGGCTGATAGACGACGGACGGCGGACTGTACACGGACTCTCCGGCATCCGGAGTACAGCATCTTCGGCAGCAAGCAAGGCAACAAATGCGACAGCCTTCGCCACAGCAGCCCACGGACGTGCTTATATTACGTACACTTTAATTAAACTGAACCAGATTTGCGTTATGTCTTACAGATAATACACCGCTGTTCCTGACGATGAGCGAAACATCGTCTCTAGGAGAGACCTTAATGGTTTCTGAAGGTCGGTTAGTCGAACAATTTCAGCTCAAAATTTGTCAATACCAAAAAGGTGGCATTAAACTGCCAATGACATAAGTAATACTAGCAATACACCTAGTGATGATGGTAGTTGACCCAATTTCAGCGACCATCATAACCATCAATGAAATGAAATGAAACTAACAATAGCTTTTTCAAGTAGGGATGTCATTTTTGTGGCAAGATTTGATTAGGTTGAGAAACAGCGCATCTCGCGAGGAGAACCGGTGCACGCTCCTCTAGCGTATCCGTGAGCACGGCAGCATTGCGCTTGCTCGCGCTGACTCCGATCACAGTCGAGGTCACAGGGAGTCACATGGCTGCCGGAGAACAAGTGACTCAACTCTCCCCACAATATCCTGGGAATTATCTCTGCCTGCTGGACGGACTCTCCAACCAGGCACAGTGAAAGGAGAAAGCAGCCGACCAGCTTCATCATGATCAGACCTCGAAAGAAATCTATCACGAAAAAGTGTATTGTCATACATTACTTAGCACATAATGTCCATGTATACCGGTATAAAAAGAGTCATCTCAAGCATGCAACCTAATCACTTACCCGTACGGTGGTATGCACAATAAATAAGGCAAAATGAGCTTGAAACGAAAGATAATACGAGTATGTCCCGAGAAGGACCCGATTGATTATTTTAAGCGAAAAGCACCAGCTAACTTCAATCTTAAATACAAGGATGACTGGGCATGGGCCAGTAATGTTGATTAACCTTCGCCAAAAGGTCCTCAAGTGACGTGATATCTTTCCCAATTCCCACCTGTCCTCCCATCTAGAACTTTACAGCGTAACAAGGAACCGACTCGTTGCAAGTCTCTGCTTTATTGTCAAGACGATAGAAGATGTAGGACGATAAGGGGGAATTTGACGTTACATGTGACGTTACATGTGGTTGCTGTACGGTACTTCCTGTAGGTGGACCACCAAATGATGACAACATCTGCAGTGTAGCTCGTGATACGAACACTTATCCGGGTTGAGTGTGAGACTGGTCTAGCATGTCGCGGGTACGATACAAATGCCGATACTTTTTATTGCAGTTAAAGCGGCAATTAAACATTCCTTCATTTCAGTTCTATAACGCAGTCTTTTGATTATATATTCGCTGTTATTAATGTACATTTCAACTGGCCAGGTCAGTGCTTTGGTCGGCTGGATAATCATATTGACTGGAGACGACGTTACTATGCTGGCATGAGTTGATGCAATCGCCATTTTTGTTTAATTTATAGATTCGCCATGAAATTGCTCCTCCTTATCTTGGTTGCATCGTCTTTGGTTGCGGATTCAATCCAAATGGGGGACTGGCGGGAAGGCACCGAGCATGTACCGCCTTGCGATAAGGTCTGCAACAGGATCCCACGCGAGCAGGAGGCGTGCTGTCGTGCCCATGGCTATGCTAGGGGAGGAGCTTGTGACTCGCTTCTCAGGTGGACCGGTGGCCGGGATAATACAGTCGAGATGAGATGTCGTCACTGACTTGTCCCGACTCAGCTTGCAATCTTTTTCAAATAACTACTGACGCTTTCTGTTGTGCAGACGATCGGCCTCATGGTTGGTAATATATAATTGTATTGTTTGAAAAAGATCAAGGTATCGAATAAAGAGGCGTACAAATAGTTGCATTATCAATTTTCGGCTCAATCTACACTGGCTTTTAATGTCTATGTGTCCAAGTTAAAGCCACCCTTTATGCTTTGGCCCAGCAAAATAGGAGGGTCCGAGTTCGAGCCAATTTCAGCCAATGCAAGCAGCTAATCTCGATCAATCAATTGATTGAGCAAAGGCGCCCGAATTCATCACTGAATTAATACTCAGAATGTCTTGATAGTTTAAGTTGATCTCGGTTGATTTTTTTAGCTCAAATTTCCGGTTAGATTTGTATATTAATATATATATTAATATTAATTTTGTGATTTCACTCCGTTCTGTTGTCCGATGGTTGGGGGAGTTCAATCAATAATCAATGAATCGTTGAAAAGCAACAGCACACGGTAGCTGGAATTGGCTCCAATTCGAACCCTCTATTTTGCTGGGCCAAAGCTTAGAGGGTGGCTTTAACTTGGGCACATAGGCATTAAAAGCAAGTGTGTATAATATAGTAGTCCCCAAACTATGCGGCTTCCGTTAGAGGGTCCAGAATAATACCATGACAAAGAGCGAGTTACTCTCTTGGGTCACTAACTATGACATCAGTTTGCATGTTTTACACAGTGCTGGTAGGAGAAGTTGAAGCCTAAACCCTCGGGCCGCCA
>LRSR01005238.1:0-11408 GCA_001579985.1 Hypsibius dujardini | reverse complement strand
TCTGACTGTCTGTCTGACTGTCTGTCTGTCTGTCTGTCTGTCTGTCTGTCTGTCTGTCTGTCTAACTGTCTGTCGGTTTATTGTTATGGCTTGTATGATCCTAATGTAATCTGAACGATGTCTGCCTACCTGGTAAGAATGAAGACCTCGACCGATGGGACCCTCCCGTTTCGGTGTGCGGCTGCTCATGTCCGGCGTATCACGATGGGTCGTCTCACTTGCTCGTGGCTTGACGAATTCGTGCTGCTGCTGCGCATGATAGGATGGGAGTCCGGAAATCGACCGGGAAGAGGACGTCGCGGAAGGTGGGCCATTGGCAGTCTGTTGGTGAGCAAACGGCGAGGAGTGTTGTTGGTATGGTGCGGGAAGCGGCGTCTGTCGACTGGATGCCAGTGGTCCCTTCTCGTTCGGCGGATTCGACGAACCGACGAAGCTGCCGTTTGACTGCTTGGTAGGGTATCTGGATGCGTTGTTTAGAGGCGGCCGGCCAATAGTCGCCGCGGCGGCCGCCATCATTGTTGTCTGGTCATACTGAACTTTCTACAGAAGCATGACACAAACTGTTGGTAGACATCGACCAACATCTTTCATATTGCAGCATATCCACTGAATTATTCCAAAAAATGCGCAGTTTGTTGAATAAACAAAAACAAAAGAGCGTCCAAACACAAGTGGCAGACAAGGTAGCCGTCATGTAGGCAGGAGAGAGTAGGTTTCGCATCGGTAAACATGCGACACAGACAGACCATATCTCTCCTCAACATTAAGTAGCAGGCAAACAGACGCATCCCAATCACTTGTAGAGACAGGCATACAAACAGTCAGACAAAAGGAAATACAAACAGATAGAAGGAGAGACATATAGACAGGCAGGCAAGCAAACAGACAAACAAGACACAGACAGATAGGCAGAAAAAACAGTTTAGATCCAGACATGGAAAATCGCATGTAAGAAAAGAGAAAACAGCAGTAGAAAAAGCAGAATCTCAGTAATTTTTACCAATTCTAGCATCGCATTGCGTATTCACACGTAAAACATGCCTCAAATAAAAGCAAGAGATAGAAGCGAAAGGAAGAGCACTACTGGCCAAGCAGCCCCAAAGCCCGACCGAGAGTCACTAACCGTGTACGTCAGCGATTCGTCCTCCAGCCAGTGGATGTCGTCGTTAAGGGTGTTCTTCCGCTCTCGCAACAGTCTCATAGTCTGTAACATACTCCCACTGTCACGACTGAGATCATCGGCGGAAAGCGGGAGGCTTAGTTTCCGCTGTTCAAAAGTAAAAGTGAAAATATTAGCCTAGACCTCCACATGTAATGAAGTCAGACAGACAGACATTTGTCAGACAAACCGACATTTGTCAGACAGACCGACAGGCATTTGTCAGGCAGACAGATATTTGTCAGACAGACCGACATCTGTCAGACAGACAGACATTTCGACATCTGTCAGACAGACAGACATTTGTCAGTCTTTCTTTAAACTCCAGATCGGTACGTACAGCCGCAAACATTGCATCGAGGATATTCTTGCAGAATATTCGTAGCGCACGGACTTCCCCGTCCAGCCGATTCACAATGTTCGTATGTTGGTCAATTTTCATCTAAAATGAAAATACGCTTTGTCTGAATGACATCTCGCCGTTTTAACAAACAAGCCTTCCAAAAGCAAACCCTGTCGGACTCCATCCGCTTCTCTATCAGTGATGGATAGCAGGGCTCCTTCACCGCTGCCCAGTTCGCCCGCATAGCTGATTCAATATTTTCTGCGAAAACAAGAGCAGTGAAAGGAGTGAGATGCTCACTGACTCATGAACAGGCGGACTTACAGAGACACAGACAGACACATGTGACATGTGAAACCTGTGGCGACAGACAAACTGACAGACTACCAGACCTGATCGGGCAGACAGACAGACAAACAGAAAACAATCAGAAAGAGAGACAAATAGACAGACAATCAGACCGACAGACAGACAAGTCCGCTGGATAGTCACATCAGGCATCTGGACAGAAATCGAGGCAGGCAAGCCATAAAAAGAATAAATTGCTTAAAAATAAGCACAGTACATACTGAGGCACATCTGATATTCCACCGGAAGATCGTCGGAAAGGGTAAATTCGACTGTGTCCACACTGCAGCCAGCTGCCGCTGACCGATCTGAAGAAAACGAACACATGCGATTGGATACTGAACCAACTCCGGCCTAATCGTTACCGCAAGTCGTACCAACTGCAGAAATGCTTTTCACAGTATGCGTAAAGAGTGACTGGAGTGCAGAGTCACTGGTAGACGAGGGTGCGGACCTTCCTGACGACCGGACAGGACGCCCTCGTTTGCGCTTCGAAGCTGCCCTAGTGGAGGCGTCCTGTGACGGGATCGAGCGAGTTCTTTGGGTAGAGGCTTCCGAGTTGGAGTCATCGGAATCCTAGATAAAATTGGGTGCGAGATAAGTGGCAATGTAGAGACCGATTGAGCCGACCGATCGACAGGCAGAGGGACAACAGAGAAGCAGGGAAACAGGCAGTCAAACTGAGAGCAGACAAACAGACATGAAGAAATCAGACAGAGACAAACAGACAGGTAGGCAGATAGAAACATAGACGAACAGGCAGACAGACAGACCTGCAATCAGACAGATAGGCAGATAGAGAGACAGAAAAACAAGCAGGCAGGCAGGCCTGCAACCAGCAGGTAGGCAGATAGAGACATAGACGAAGAGGCAGACAGACAGACCTGTAATCAGACAGGTAGGCAGATAGAGAGACAGACAAACAGGCAGGCAGGCAGACCTGCAACCAGACAGGTAGGCAGATAGAGAGACAGACAAACAGGCAGACAGACAGGTAAATCTGTAACTAACATAACCGGCAGATAAGACAATATTACAATACAAGTCAGAGAACAGTATGTCTGTTAGCAAACCAACCTCATCATCGCTCTCAGTGTTATCATTTGCGACGCGTCGGCGTTTAGTCGACGTCCTCCACTGACTCCTAGTGGTGCAGCCGCCGCGTTTGCCGGTGGGATTTTGATTTTCCTCCTCGGTGAGGTCGGGATCGACATCCTGCGACTGCTCCGAGCTCGATTCGTAATACTTTGGCCGCAGCTGCCTCTGCTCTTCCTCATACACCGCCTATCAACGTAAATAACCATGTCAAAGTGCATGCCGTAACAGACACAAAGTCAATTCAGTAATTCAAGGTGGAACCTACGCGTTTGGCCGGATCCTTTCGAGAATCCATGAACCGCTCCAGCTGGCAAGACAAAATCCCGCAAAATGTAACTCGCAAACGAAACAATCTTGATGTGATGTAGAATTTAGTACCTCCGAAGAGTCCACTTGATGGAGAAAAAAGGTCACAGGATTGTCAGTCCAGGACATTTTGCCTTGGAACGACCGTCGAATTGGGAGCACTGCGGCGCCGTCTGTCTTGGTCTTCTCCGTTATCCGAAACTTCTCATCACGCAGGCTCTTCGAGACGAGAATGCGCGAATCTGAATAGAAAAGGGAGTAGTATCAGAAGAACTCGTCCTGAATAGTAGGGCAACTCCTCCTGAATTGATTCTCTGCACTTACTCTCAGGCAGTTTGTCCGAAAAAATGGTCTTCAATTCGAAATTCAATTCCTCCTCGAAAGCGAAGTTATTGCAGAAGATGACACTACATTTCAACGAAAAAAAAAATACACGAGATAAAATTAAGCATTTTCGTTTGATGAGAAGTATTATGGTGTGGACGAACTTTGATTGATTGATTTCTCGCTTGTGGTCGCGAAAGTCAGCGTAGATGAGCTCGTACTCGCCGTGCGCCATCCCCAACCACGCCATCAAGGCTTTAAACTCCAAATCCATATCCTGTGAATAAAATATTCCTGATTCAGAGATTTCACCTTACCCCAAAAACTGAATTCATAGCGCGTACTTTGGCAAATTTAGCCCGTGTCTCCATCAGCTCGATGCCGATGGAGTTCTTGCACTGATACAGTGCGGCAACCTGCATCACTACACGTCCAACCCCTAAAAATCGCCAGAAAAATCATTAACAAGTCAGACATACAGACAGACAAACACCTAGGCAGACAGACAGACAGGCAGACTGGCAGGCAGACAAACAGACAGATAGACAGACTGGCAGGCAGACAGACAGACAGACGGCTAGGCAGACAGACAGACAGACGGCTAGGCAGACAGACAGACAGACAGACAGACAGACAGACAGACAGACAGGCTTTACGAATACTGAAAATAATGAACCAGGTTAGTAATATTTCTTACCACTGCCGAGGTCGAGAAAGGTGTCGTTTTCACCGAGTCCCAACTCATCAAACATATTCTTCGCGAACGCAAATGAAGTTTCTCCATAAACCTAAAAGGCAAAACGCCAATGCAACACTGAAACAGAAGATGCAGCACACAAGGGGTTGATAATCGTACTTCAGCGGTCCAAGGTTTATAATTGTTCAAGTCTTCCGGATCCTCGATGTTGCGGTCATGCACCAAGGTCAAGAGCTGCTCCAGACTCTCGGCTTTGATACGTTTTAGCGGAGCTGGTTCCGCGGTTTTCTACCGAAAAAATATCACCGGATTCACAACATGCATTCAGGTGGTTACAGTTGTCGGTCTCCGAGACGTTTCTATTCACCTCGACATGTTTGAGGATAATCTCCTCGTACAGCTTGTTCAGCTGCTTTATACTGTCAATTCTGGAAGTAAAATATCGATATTGAACAATTCGAGTTAAGCTGCATAAGCAGCAAGCCTTGACAGAAATGAAGTCACACGTGTACGAACGTTTTCGAATTGGCTGCTTTCCATTTAGTGTACATCTCCTGAAACGCTTTGGCAGCTTCATCATATCCATCCAGACTGGCCCTGAAAAGCACATAAGAGCCGATTAAATACTCCTTCACATGTGCAGGATGAAGGTTACATAGTCGAGTAAAATGAGCTGAACGCACGCCAATTGCCTATCAATCCCTCAATCAACCAATGACTGCAAATTATGATCACTCATTTCAACTCATCAATCAATCAACCAGTGCAAATCATGATCACTCATTTCAATCAACCAATCAATCAATGACTGCAAATCATAATCACTCACTTCAATCAATCAATCAATCAATGATATCAAAGCAAGATCACTCATTTCAATTCATCAATCAATCAATGACTGCAATTAATAATTACTCACTTCAATCAATCAATCAATCAATGACTGAAAATCATGATCACTCATTTCAACCCATTAATCAACCGATGACAACAAAGCAAGACCACTCGTTTAATCCATCAATCAGCTGATGACTGCAAATTATGATCATTCACTTCAATCAACCAATCAATCAATGACTGCATATCATAATAACTCACTTCAATCCATCAATCAACCGATGACTGGAAATTATGACCACTCATTTCAATTCATCAATCAACCCATCCCAACCACTCAATTTAGTTGGAATATGGAAAGGACAAAACAATTAAACACACAAAAATCTACAGAATATAACCTTAAAAAAGTTTAAATCTAAGCAGAATAGAGCATAAAATTTAACAATTAATTCCGTGAAGAATAATTGTTAACTAATGTTTAATAATAATTCGATTACAACTACTTTGACAAGATTTGAAATTTACCCGAGTGCTTACTCCCCCGAGCTTATGCAAACCGTAAATGCACCCCATTCACTTACTCCAATAAACTGCCGATTCGAGCGGCGCAGGATTCATCATTTTTGCGCTGAAACAAAATAACAGGAAGATGTTGGAAATCCGGGTTGTCAGCAAGCAATTTGCCCTATGACTGGCTCGTGATTGATTGATTGATTAGCTGGAGCGACATCACAACACAAAATCTTCCCCCACCTGCTCTTCGTGCACCAAGTAATACCGCAGCGTCCGATGTTGACAGGCCGAAAGGAGATCGATGAAACCGTAATCTCGCCCTCTTTTACTGGGCTTGCGCAGTTCCAGCAATTTTTTTCCCGTCATGCTGGAGTGAACGGTTTGAGCGTATGTCTTTCAACGGGATCGAAAAATGGCTGATGATGTTTTTGTAGCAGAGGTCCTCGACCCTGATGGATACCACGCCCAGTTCACCACGCAACGTCAGATAACAATTGCCATTTTTACAGAACGGATTAGCAAGCGTTTTCCCTTGGAAGCAGCAACAGATATGGCAATTTCGACTCAACAAAAATTAAATTAAAAAATATATCCACTCGAAAATGGAGTTACTTCGAAGTGGGTCAAATCACTGTGAGAGGCGAGGCGGTGGACGGGAATCAACGGGAGTGCTCAATCGGAGTAGCGCCTACCGGGCTGCACTACGGCCAGCCAGCTTCAAGGAGGGGTCGGCTGACGGATGAGTGTGGGTTTATGGGCGTGAAACGCAGTTACCAAAGCAATCAAAATCAAAGGCTCCATTTGGATGTCTGTATTTGGATCTCGCTATTATTGCTTATGGTTTTCTTCAACCTTTGTAACGTTTAATTATGTAATCGTGAACAATTTTAAGGTAAAAAAACGTAAAAAAATTCGATTTTACGCCATGGTAGAGAAACTAACAAAATGTTTATCTGATTTTGAGTTGCTTTTCGCTGCAACTCCAATTTCATAAGTGGATGCAAGATTCCAACCAGAAATGGACATGTGGAAATGGAGCATGGTCAGAGATTCCAATTTCATAAGTGGATGCCAGATTCCAACCAGAAATGGACATGTGGAAATGGAGCATGGTCGAAGATTCCAATTTCATAAGTGGATGCCAGATCCCCAACCAGAAATGGAAATGTGGAAATGGAGCATGGTCGGAGATTTGCTATTGCGGTAGGTTACAGTATGAGATTCTGACTGTCTTGATTTCCTGCTGAATTAAGGCGATGAAATTATCTGTACGCAAAGTACTAGTAAGTTGAGACATTGATTATTCTGTAAGTTTGTAACAGTAGAAGCATAAGAACGGAGGTTGTCCACTCCAGATTCCAGAGTCCAGGCAGGCAGACGGTATACTCCAATGGAATATGGAACTGCCAAATCGTGGAAATGGATATCCTACCTCACTTGGCGGTGGCCGCCATGTGGATTCTTTTCACCTGTTGCCCTCCTGCCTTGATTTTAGCCTGCCTGTTTGTTGTGCGCATAACTAAAACGGCGTGCTTGCTTTCTCTCCCGCTTTGCTTTCAAATGACAAATCAAGCCAGTTCTTCTTTGGCAGACTTCTTTAGCGACTTCCTCGCCTGTGTTTCAGTGTTTTAATTCCTTATCAAGATCAGCTTTTTGGCTTCGTCAGCCTCGGCGCGGGGTTATCTCTCCCCCACCATCCGTTTTCGGAAACAGTGTGTGCACGGTTCGCGTTTCCGATCCGCCTTTAGTCACGTGCACAGTTCGCGTCTTCGATCCGCCTTTAGTCACGTGCACAGTTCGCGTCTTCGATCCATCTTTAGTCACGTGCACAGTTCGCGTTTCCGATCCTCCTTTAGTCACGTGGGGCTGAGTCAAGAAACGAGGAAGAACCCGAAAAAAAACTAAGTTCTTGCATCACTGATTTTTGCCTTCCCGGAATCTCTCTTCGGCGCCCGGATTTCAATCTTCGTTCCTGTTGAATGTAATTTGCGCCTGTTAGGAATTTGGAAGAATTGATAATAATGAAGTTGCGGGGAATATTTTCCTGAGAAAACGCCACGGAATTGTTCTCTTCCGTTCTCCAGAAATGAATCCGGATCGCATTTCATCCTCCGATTATCCGGAATTGATCGATGTGAAGGGCTGAGGTAATTTATATTCTGGTGTATTTGCGCATTGAATATTTCATTCAGCAGAATTAATTAACTTTTCGTTAGGTTGTCGAATTGTTTTCGGCGTGCGATCTCCTTCTCCTTGATAAATGGCAGCTCCCCCGAACATCCCTTGATTTTTCACTCAATTCGGGATCTATTGATCCTTCGAGAAGGCCGAACTGTTTTGTGTGTTAGCTGTTCAACATTTTCTGGAGACAGCTTAACTCTTTTCCTCGCCGTCCCCGCTAGAAATTCTTCATCCGCGAAATTCCCCTCTCGCATCCGGCGGATTCGCCGGAACGTTTATTATTCCTTGTAAAGTTTAACCGTGAATGATCGATCATCCGATTCTCTTTTTGCAGGAATGCTCGACTCTTACCGGTGTTATCATTTCGGTGCTGGATGTTGGTCCTTGATTGTTCTCTTGCGTGAGTAACGGTTGTAGTCGTGCTGTTTTTAAGCATGACTAGATCTTTACTCATCCAAGAGAACGACAATGGCCACTGGATTTGGATTCCTCTATCGGAGAATCGTCACTTTCGCAAATTGGATATTTAAAGATGCGCCGGTTCGGTCGCCGAAGGATGTTTTGGTTTTCCGATTCTCATCAGTAACTCTGCAGATGGCGCTGCGGTGTCCGAAGTTAAAAAGTATTCGGTTTTCTTCGTTTTGCGCGTTTCGGACCTCAAGTAAGTGCTCTTGCTTCCTCCTAGTGATGCGATATGTCTTTTACAGATCTTCTATTCGACTGATTTGGATTCCGAAAATCCCAAGAAGGAGCGATAGGACTCTGGAAGTCTTCGCCATCTGTTGCCTTCGACTTCGAGCCTCAGATATTGCCGAAGCCGAAGGTTTCGCCGTGCGGCTCGTGCCTACAAAGGCCCAAGCAGCTTCACCTGCTAGTCCCGTATTCACCTGCTAGTCCCCTGTTCTCATGTGTGGACATGTTTACATCGTGGTCTACCTTCGATTGGATCGCTTTGATCAGCATCCAAGTACATGACACTGCAGAAGTTGTAGTCACTTCTCCCCCTCCTGCAACCAGTGAGGCACTAATGGAAACCATACCCGCACTCAGCATACGGCTTCTCTACGCAGTCGACCTACCCGTCTGTTTTACCAGGGATGATGCCGGCCCTCATCTCATCCCTGATCGCCCCATCCCGTTGCGTAATTTCGTCCTATCGCGATGGAGGACTCTGTACTGTTCGGAAGCTTTTAGCGAAAAGTCAAGCAACATCTGGAGAACCTAATTCACTTCTCACCATGTCCTGGCCGGATCTGGAGAGACTTTTGGAAAGTCACATTAGACATTGCCATGCGGGACTTCCATTTGCTTCAGACAGACTACTCACCGGCAACACTGATACAGTACGCCGATCCTCTCTCCGGACTCGGATGTCCACGTAAGCCGGTCTTGTTGTTTCTCAGGGCTACTCGATATGTGACAGACAGTCTTACCGAAGTTTACCAGGAGGCCTAAGCAGCAGCTCGTGGTGGGATTAGAAGAAAGCAAGTTTTCGTTGTACGAGTACTGCAGTAGGATATATCACGCTCATTCCCACATTGCCTCAACAGATAGACAGACCTCTGTCTATGTGTCTGTCTATCTGTCTATCTGTCTATCTCGCCTCTCCACCTCGTCAGGGGACTCGACTTTTGACTGGTAGTCACACACAATTTCCACCAACTCGGCCCGAGAACACTTGCCCATTCCCAAGGGATCGCGCGAACGACTGGTAACGCGGCCAGTTAAATGGCAAATTCCGACGTTTTTAACAAGGCCGAGACGCGGGGGGAGGGGGGGAGTCTTTTAAGCAGACACGACGGCGTTTGTTTTTCTTGTGTTGTGTGTGTGTCACTCGATTCTCTCGTGGAACAGCTGGTCCTTGAGACTTGGCCGCGGGTCCTCGGGCAAATATTCATATATGAAATGATGTAATAGTGGGATCGGATAGCCGGCTCAGCCGGGTTGATCGGCAGAGGAGGATTTCCTTGACACTGAAAATCAAAAAACGGTCCTCTTTCCCGATTCGCCGGAGGGCTAATTCCAATGTAGGAGACAATGCACATGTCTGAATGTTGCTCCTTGCTTGAACTCAGTCGAAATAGATGCTCAGTAGATAGACAGGCAGACAGACAAATAGACAGACAGACAGACAGACAGACAGACAGACAGGCAGACAGGCAGACAGGCAGAGTGACAGACAAATAGACAGACAGATAGACATACAGATAGACAGACAGACAGACAGAAGCAGACAGACCGACCGACAGGCAGACAGTTGGACGGGCGGACTGGCAAGCAGGCAGTTAGGTAGACAGAGGCGGATAAACAGATCGACGGACGAACAGAAGAACTGATAGACATACAGACAGACAAACGGACAGACAGCCGGATACACAGACAGACAAACCGATAAGTAGGCAATTAGACAGAGAGATGGACGGTCAGACACGTTGATATCTAGGCAGAATGGAATCGCTCACACCGTTTTATCCTCAGCACAGACAGATCCCAAACGCAGTACGAGTACAAATACTACGAGTACCGAAGGTTAATGACGGCGCCTCCACGCTCCGTCAGTCCGAAATGGAGAAAGAAATTATTGAAATCTCGTGTAATCCCTGACGCGGAAGCCAGTGGAGACTGAAACATTTTTTCCACCCTGTCTGCGTCAAGATCGGTATCTTTGATTCATGCTCTACCCTTTGCTCTCTCCTGTCGGGCACTTCTCCCGTATCCCGTTCAACCGTCAAAAATGGAAATTCCGGGAAGACGGCTCTATACATATATTTGTATTGAAAATCGATCTAAATTGTTCAAGCAGGTCGTATACTATCCGACATCCAGAAATAAACACTCGGTGGCATCACTAATCTTCATTTAAAGAAAACAATTGCTCATTGCTTTGACAAGGCGTAAGATTTTCTGTCTGCCGCCCCTTTGTTTGTTTGTCTGTCTGTATCTCTGTCTGTATCTCTGTCTGTCTGTCTGTCTGTCTGTCTGTCTGTCTGTCTATCTATCTGTCAGCCTACATGTACATAGTGCATGTCTCCTTGCCTGTGGGTTCTTCCGCGGAGAAGATTACTGGAAAGCATGATAAAACAATATATGGCGATACTGTTTGCTGCCTGGGGTACCAAACGTACCAGTGACCCCTGGTGTGAGTCGGGTAATGTCAAGAGATCAGTGATCCCGTTGTGAGTTGTGTCGCGGCCCTGTTTGTCATCATCCGGCGATCGCAGGGCGCCGCCGCCGGCATGCCTGAGTTAATTACCAATCTCGTCAAATACTTTAGCAAAGCAGTCGCGTAGGACGGTGCTACAGAGTTTTTAATGGTTCCACTACCGGGGGATTCTCGGAGGCTTTTCAAAGATTCGAACATAAGGAATGGTCACAACTCGCTAGTGCTGCATATTTTTGGCACCCGTTGTCTTAAATGGAGCATTCGTAACTTGAGGGGGGTCAGACATACTGTTTCCAGTCGTTTGAATCGTGAATTGCAGTTACAAGTACGTTCTAGTCCGTCCGGAGTGGTAGAGCACTGTTTTTCCGTATCGTAAACATATGTCTAAGTATCTGTCTGTCGGTCTGTCGGTCTGTCTGTCTGTCTGTCTGCTGCC
>LRSR01005234.1:0-13569 GCA_001579985.1 Hypsibius dujardini | reverse complement strand
AAGTCCGCCATCCTGCAGGTCTACGTGGCCGTGGAGGAGGGCGTGGAGGCGCTGCCGCATCCGCTGTTTAAGATCTGCAAGGTGAACAACAAGACCGCCGCGCCGGCCGTTCTCCGCCAACTGTGGGGCAACGTCGCGGTGCTGGAGATGGCCTTCTCCGGCAAACGTGACTGGACTGTCGAGTACGTGTGACTTGTGCTTCTATTGTGTCTGTGTGTGTATGTGCGATTTTTATGCGTTTGTCATGAGACAAAAGTGGTGGTGACGCTTTTGGGCTTTGTTTTGTCGCCTGCGCGTCAAGGGCCTGCCCGTTCTTCAAACTAAACCACATTTTTCACATTTGTCGGTCCTCTTGAAAGCTTGGTTTATTTGTCTTCGTCTGCCCTGTTGGCTATTTATTGTGTTTATTGTTCCTGGACGATTTTGCTTTTAAATGCCATTATTCTCCTTTTATTGCCTGGATTCAATCGGGTCATGTCTGTCTGTCTGTCTGTCTGGTTGTCTGTCTGTCTGTCTGGTTGTCTGTCTGTCTGTCTGTCTGTCTGTCTGCTGAGGCATCTGTTTAACTGTCTAGGTATCTGTATGTTTTCGCCTATTTCCCTGTCTGTCTTTCAGGTATTTTGTTGTCATATCTGTCTGCATATTTGTCTGTATGCCTGCCTTAACTCTTCGTTTCTGCTCGTTTTGTTTCGTCCATATGTCTTGGTTGTCTGTTGCTCGCTTTTCATTTGCCTGTCTGGCAATTATGACGCCTGATTTCGATTCGCCTTCCAGTGTTGACTGTGTCAGTCTGCTGAAGCTGCGGAATGTAGACTGCGAGGAGGTACCAAAGACCGGGACCGTCGGAGGAGAGACATTGAAGCGGATACGCAACCGACGGGGAATGGGCGGAAGCGCCAAGATCCGACTTGCCTTTCGCGCCGTCTTGACAATGTACGACGGCAGCAAGCAGACACTCCAAGTCACCTCTACGCCTATTGCCTGCTGTATGTGTTGTTTAGATGTTATAGTAGCGTATCACCGTGATAATGGTTTTGCTGAGTCACATAATTCCACGTAGGTTCAACGCTAGGAACGCCGGAGGTTAATTTCCTGTCGCACCACAATGGACCGGCCTCTGGAGGATTGGAAATTATCGTCCTGGGGCGAAGTTTCCTGAAGAATGACTCCAAGTTGATGGTTGTGGAGAGATCGATGGGTATGGGCTTGTTGATATGTCTTAGTCGTGGTTTCTCGACGGTCGGTTTGTACTGCTGTTCGCTCCGTTCGGCTAAGTGAACCTAAGTGAACCTCACAGACATTTGGTCTGTCGAAGTGCCGATTAGCTTACCTGCATATGAGGCTCATCCGGTTGTGTAAGCTTGAATCTGTTGTAGATTTGGGTCATTCGTTTGCCTGAGTTCCAACTGCGGGTCCTGTTTCTCTGCTCCCATCCAGATTAATCGAACCCGGACTCTGTCTGTGTGCCTATCTGTCTGCCCCTCTGCCCCTCTGTCCCTCTGTCTGCCACTCTATTTGTCTGCCGGTCTATCTGTCTTCTTGTCTGTCTAGTCTGTCTGTCTGTCTGTCTGTCTGTCTGTTTGTCTGTTTGTCTGTTTGTCTGTTTGTCTGTCTGTTTGTCTGACTGTCAGGTTGCATGCCTGTTGAACAGTGATTGTTTACCTTCTTTCCGGCGGATACGTCTATCTGACTGTCTTGTGTGAATGCCTATCTGCTGCTGGAATCAAGTTTTTCGCATCCTTTTTTTCAGACGAAGAACTGATCTGGGAGCAGGAGGCCACGCAAATGCCGGATAAGTTCAATCAGGTGCATATCGTGGCGCGCCTCCCGCCCTACCGCGATCGCGATATCACCCGTCCCGTTCCGGTGTTCCTGTGCGTCCGCAACAACGACGGCAAGCAGAGCGACCTCATGCCCTTCACCTACACTCCCGACCCAATCGGCGCAGCAGCCCCCACTACGAGTCTTTCTCCTGCCGCTGCCGACCCGGCCGCCTCGCAGTTTCCCAACAGCAACTCTTCCGACTACCAACTAGCCAGTGGACCATCTATCCTTCCCAGATCGGAACAGGGCGACCCATTCCGCAGGTATAAATTTCAAAGCTCAATTAAACTGAAGAAGCTGAAACTAAGGCTGAATGAATTTTTTTATTTTGGTTTATCAGGTTTTAAAAAATATTAATGAACTTTACGTGTCTGTTAAACGTAGAAAATGTGAAAATCCATTAATTAATACATTGTACTGTTAAAATTAAGATGGCTGCTGGAATTTTGGAAACTTTACTCAAACAGGTGATGGAATAAAACTTATACATGTAAACAACCCGAAAAATATGACACGGCCAACTAATCTGTTGTTTTCCATTTTGAATCTCAGAAAATTACGTTATGTCAGTATTTTTTTGCCCTTTAAATTTGAGCTATAAAACAACTAACTGAATGAACTAGAACGTTATCTATAATCGTCCTTTAATTTGATTACCTGCATATTTGTCTGTCTGTCTGTCTGTCTGTCTGTCTGTCTGTCTGTCTGTCTGTCTGTCTGTCTGTCCAGAAATAGACCCAGATATAGAACCTAATCTGAAGACCATAACAATTTTTACGTACAGAAAAAATTGCATCTGTAAAAAATATATGAAATCTGTACTATATGAAAATACTTTCTGTTTGTGTATTTCCAGGCAACTCTCACTCAACTCTGGTTACGCTCAACCGGAACAGCTACCGGAACAAGCGGCACTGCCGCGCCGCCAGTCGGCTGGCCCTGGCGGCGAAGGTAACGTCAATGTCTCCCATCCGGCGCCCGCGGCCCCTGACGGCGCCACCATCGCCCACTACAGTGTGGAGCTTCCGGGCATGACGCAACCGATTATCATATCGATTCCCGTCGCGTCGACCGTCTCGGTCGGTGCGGTCGCGCCGGACGGCGGCGCCTCTGACTGCAGCTATGATCTCCCCTCTCACCACGGTCAGATTCAGCTGGTGCAACAATCTCAACAGCAGTTGTCCGGTGGCGCGCAGCAGGACCAATACTCGGACCAGTTTTCGCAGCAGCAGCAGGAACATTTTTCGCAGCCTCTGCAGGAGACGATGGAGCACGACCCGGTGTCCGCGAAGGCATTCGACGATCTGCTGCGGGAGATCCTCGGCCCCAATTCCGAGGACGCAGCGACCGCGCTCGGTGTTGGGCAAGGGCAAAACCTTTCAGCGGGTGAGATTTTTTCTCTCTCTCTCTCTCTCTCTCGGGGGGGGGGGAAGGCAGAACCATGCCAATTTTCGGAAGAAATGATTTTTTTTTATTGGTTTTGATTTATTTTGATTTATTGTTGATGAGAGTTGTTTCTTTGTTCTACCTTTCACAGAAGAATCTTGGCTATTGAGTGTGGAGGGCGACCAGTTGAACATCAACGACGACCCAGACGCGGACTTCTACCCCAGGTGATCTCCCCGTCAGAAGGGCCCCTTCTCACCTTGATGATTTATGCGCGCGTGAAAACACTTGGAGATTGTGCTTAACACAGTTTGATTAGCACACACGTGGCGAAACCCTTGCGCTAACCGAGTTAAGCCATTACACTCGTTGCATGGCTGTGGTACATGGCCGTCGAGCTGAAGTGCCTAATTCGGTCAGCGCAAGGTTTTGATCACGTGTGTAGTAACCTTCTTTTCTGACACAATTTTTGGTTTCCGGGTCTATTTTCTCTTGTTTTTTTTCTGACCGTTCTGTTACATCCTTTTTTTGACTTTCTGAAAAAGGCCTCAGAAAATCAAAAGTATGGTGTGTGATTGTATTTCATATGTATAGAAATTATACTGACGAAAATGAATCCAAAATATTTTCTGCATGGAAATATCATTGCTCCAAGTGTTCTCTGAGTTCCCTCTCGCTCTTTGTCACAGTTTTGCCTGATTAATAATATACACATCGTGTTACACAAGTTAAGCGCCTGCTATCTGGATTTTGCTATTCGTTCGAGTAGATTCGTAAATACTCAACAGATTGTCGAAATGTTAGCCCGACTGTTGTTTTTTCTGTCTGCCTACCTGCCTGTCTATCTTGTCTGTCTGTCTGTCTGTCTGTTTGTCTGTCTGTCTGTCTCTCTGTCTGTCTGTCTGTCTGTCTGTCTTGTCTATCTGTCTGCTCTGTCTGTCTGTCTGTTTGTCTGTCTGCCTGTCTCCATGTCTGCCTGCCTGTGTCTGTCTCTAGTTGTCTGATCGGACTGCTTACTCGTATGTCCGGCTGTCTCTCTGCTTTCGTACTTTGTAGTCTTCTGTGCTTCCTTCAACGCCTGCCTGTTCATCAACCTGCTCTTGCCTGCCTGCCTGCCTGTCTGTCCGTCCTGTCATTCGTCTTCGAAACTGTTTGTCTGTCGAAAGCCTCTGCGGCCGTGTTTTATTGCGAGGTCTCCCAAGTGCCTCTGCAGCACTGCGTCGTGCCATTTCGTTCCCTCATCATTCACCAGGCAGCCATCGTTCTCGCTGCGCGCGTGTGTGTGTGTGTCCACCTTGTCTCATCGCAGGCAGTAGTATTGACGCGCGCGATACAAAAAACTGTTTACCCTGAGCGATTGGGTCAATATGATTTTAAGTCTTAGCATCATTAATTCAAGGTCCCTGCTTCCTTCCACATATGCGCGAACCATACACACCGCTAGCGGTCAACGAGTATCAGTCATACTCTCCGTCCCTGTGTCCATATATCCGCGAGGTCTCTCAATTGGAGAGAGAAAAAAGGCGGAGTGACCAGGCAGACATTCTCACCCGCGATCGTTGCTTGACTTGGTTGGGTACTAGCTACACCTCATATATTCCTACGAGGTTGTAAGAGGTATCTCGAGCGAGATGCTGTCTGAAGGGTCTGAAGTATAGGCACTGCTGCTCTCCGTCTTGGCTTCAAGTGCCGATGAAAGCCTCTTACCTCGGTGGAGGATTGGCATGCAGGAGTGGTTGCTGTGTTTTATAAACTTTGCACTGTGCGCGGGAACTGGAATGGCTGATTTTTGATTAGCGCAAGCCGGGAATATTTGATGGAGCTCACTTGAGACGACGTGCAGTACCGGACGTAAATCTGGACGTACTGGATATCTCTATGAAAATGAGGGAAGGTTGCTGTTTTTGTTGGAGTTCTTGGAGAGGTTTGTGGTGGTGGTTGGGGCTGCTGTTTGCGATTTGGGGATCGGTGTGCCGCGGACAGGTGAATATCATCGGAATACCGCGGTTTGATCAGGCCGTGGAGCTGGTGCTGCGGAACGCCGGGGGACAGGAGATTGACGCGACGCGCCCGTTTGGTCCGTTGACGGTGGGCGCGACGTTGGTGCTGTTTTGTGAGACCAAGCATCCGACCGTCTCGCACCTGGCGTGGTGAGTTTTCGATTCTGAAGTCCGCGGGGACGTTCGGTTCGTATTTGGCGATCGATTGTAAGGGCCAAGTACCGAAGTACCGCACATATCGGCAGATTGCCGTAGCATCGATTCTGAGAACACAGTTTTTAACGCAGATTCATTAGGTAAATTAATTATATACTTTAGTAGGGATTGAAGAAAGAAAACTAAACTAAAATTAACTTAAAATTTTAAAGACTACTTTTTTTCAGTTTTTGGCTGCTTTAGTTTCTGAATAAAACTAACCTTTGTAACTAAAAGTTTCAGTCACAAAGGATTTAAATGAGAGAAACTAAAAACATTTAACTGGTCAGTCAATTTGATTGAAACTAAAATAAAAATCTTTATTACTAAAAGGCATTAAGTAAAAGTTTTATTTAACTGAAAAGCCAATTAGCCGTATAATTTTAGTTTTTGCCGTACCTGCCAAGAAGTCGAATATCAGATTGCAAACTGTATCCATTCCCTGTAGGAAATCGTTTTAAGAGTTACCAATAAAGACTACTTTTGTACAAGTATTACTACTACTGCTAATATTACAACATTTCTCTAACTACTACTACTACTACTACTACTATTACTATTACTACTAGTATTACTATTATTGTTAATATTACAATAGTACTATTACTACTACTACTACTACTACTACTATTACTACTATTACTACTATTACTATTAGTATTACTATTCTTGTTAATATTACAATAGTACTACTACTACTACTACTACTATTACTACTATTACTATTACTACTAGTATTACTATTATTGTTAATATACAATAGTACTACTACTACTACTACTACTACTACTACTACTACTACTACTATTAGTATTAGTATTACTATTATTGTTAATATTACAATAGTACTATTACTACTACTACTATTACTACTATTAATATTATTAATACTAGTATTACTATTACTGCAAATATTACAATACTACTATTACTACTAATACTAGTATTACTACTACTGCATATATTATATTACTATTAATACGATTAATACCTAGTATTTATTATTAATACTACCGACACTACCAATACTACTTCTATTTCCGGTCCTGGGTGAACTGCCCCAGTGGGAAGAAACCGTTTAGTCAGTTACGACTAATTGCCATTTCCATATTACACAAGACTGCTCAATCTGTGCTCAATCTGTTTGAAGAGTAACGAAAAATAACCTTTTTTGAGACAATTTTTTCGGGTTAAGTAAAAAAAAAAAGACGTAGAAGAATTGTGTAAAATCGTTATCATTATGATGATGCATCAGTAATCGAGAGATACCATAGTTAATTGTACTAATGAAAAACTAATGAAAATCATGAACAATCAGCCATCTTTTGTTTTTCTTTAATGTGCTGCGTCTTTACATTATGGCTGAAGAGGGGTGGAATATCGTGTAAAATCCTGTTGGAATTTTGATTGTAGTTGAAATTTATATTTATTGATAATACTTCTGGCAGTGAACCGGGAGAGGTCTGAGCAAAAAGAGGAGGTTTCTGCTGTCTGTCATGATCAAACCCAAAAAAACTCTCCAATGACTAAAGAATTTGCAGGGTGCAAAGTGCAGGGTGCAGGTTGCAGGCTCAGCTTCATAGTCCCTTTTTTCTGTACACTTTCTTTTACGCAGGTCTAGAGACGGGGTTGAGGTCTACGGGGCGGTGTCGCGCTTCAGCGACGGACTCCTCCAGAATGAGCTGCGCGTCCCGGTCAGTGTGCCCGCCGACCGGACCGCCGAGTACAAATGCCGGGGCTTGAATCTTCGCATGGACCCGGTGGTGGAGAAGAGTCTCCGGGTGGAAGTGAGCGGTAAGTTACACGGTCCTTTATTCGTGGGCCAGCTCAAAAAAAGTGTTAATCTGTGTGGCACGTAAAATTTAAGGCGGTAAACCACGACGTAATCCATTGTTTGGCTGTAGAGCACGCTCAAGTGCCCTTCTCCGCGGCCATTCTTCCCGCCAATGGAACGTTCAAGGCGAACGAGACCGTCACCTTGCGTTGCCTGGTTCACGGCTCCCGCGGTCCGGCCATCATCACATGGTGGAGGGAGGAACGCCTGCTGAATGAGAGTACCGTGTCTGCAACACCGGGTATTACATGAAATAATTTGTCAGGCAAATTGTCAAAGACAAATGGTCAGATCACGAGAGACAGTTTAGTGCAACAGTGTTATGTAGATCTGGAAGTAAACACACGGGCAGATAGACAGGTAGATACGCAGAAAGACAGACAGACAGACAGACAGACAGGCAGACAGACAGGCAGACAGACAGACAGACAGACAGACAGACAGAGCGCAGGCAGGCTCTCAGGCAGGTAGACATACAGACGAAAAGATGGATATGGATAGCAGATGGGCAAGACTGAAGCGATAACTCGCAAAAAGATATTTTGCCTTGACTTACTGCGCGACCGAGACATTCTTTTAAGTCGGAGGCGCGCGGCTCAGGCTTGAAATAGCAGCGAGTTTGTTTGTTTATTTCTAAGTTTTTAAGTGGCCGCAATCTCTTTAATTTTTCTTTCTCTCCTTTGTGTATGACGCTCTCGCTCTGTGTGTTATGTAGGGATAACGGTACGCAACGGTGTGACTGCCACGGAGAGCAATCTGACGTTCAAGGTCACCACCGCGGATCACGGTGTGCCCATCTACTGTCGCGCGGTGTCGGCGCTGTCTCAGCTCCATGAGAACACTACGGCGGAAGCGGTACTACGCCTGGACATTTACTGTAAGGACCACTCAAAACGATCTGGCGGATCGCACCTGCTAAAAACTTCACTAATAATGATCAATATCTTTAAGAAATATTTTTTATTTAATTATTTTAATTCTACACTAGAAGCAACCTAATTTTTTCCTAATTTTTACCAAGTTTTCATTGAAATAATATATCCTTGACTTCCTCATTTTCAGATCATCCCATCGCAAGTATACCAAAAAACGAAACCATCACCGTCAAGGAAAACGGCCCCGTCAGCATTGTCTGTGCCCTGCGATCCTTTCCGCCGGTGGACAGGGTGCGGTGGTACCGCAGCGACAAGCTGGTGTTTGAGGACCGGATGAAGACCACCACCACCGCGTCGTCGTCCAATTCCAGCGACACAGGCAGTTCGTCAACAGCCGCCAAAACTGATCTCCAGACCAACTCCTTACGGATCCTGCAGATGTCTCGGTCGGACGTGGGGTTATACTCCTGTGAGGCGCACAACAGTGCCGGCTGGAGCGCTCGCAGCAATTCCGTGGAAGTCAAAGTCCATTGTAGGCAGGCCTTAATTTTAAACTAAATTGTATTTTAAGTTAATTTTTTTTTGAGTAAGGTATATTTTTTAACAAAATGCGTTTGTTCTGAAGACAAAGCCGGGATGGCGAATCCTGCAAAGACGGCAAAGCAGCAGGCGACAACGGAAATTCATGCGGCGGAAGGTGAGAAGTTGACGATGACCTGTGCGGTGGCGGACCTCGGAAACCCGCCTGCAACGCAGTTTGTCTGGCGGAAGGAAGGCGCTTATTTGTCTCGCAGCCAAACGTACACGATAAACCAAGTGCAGGAAAAGCATTTTGGAAGTTATACGTGTGCCCCTTGGAATGGTTCCGGAGAAGGAGACGCTGCTGCGATAAATCTTACTAAGAAAGGTACCCCACTAGGTGATAGCGCACCTGTCTGTCTGTTTGTCTGTCTGTCTGTCTGTCTGTCTGTCTGTCTGTCTGTCTGCCTGTCTGTCTGTCTGTCTGTCTGTCTGTCTGTCTATCTGTCTGTCTCTCTGTCTGCCTATCTGTCTATCTGTTTGTTGAACTGTCTGTTGGGCTATTTGCCTACCTGTCTGTTTGTTTGTCTGGCTACCTGTTTCTGTCTGTCTGTCAGTTTATCTATCTTAAGCAAAGTGATTTGTCTAATCAGTTTGGCCGTTCACAGAAGAGGCAGTTCTTCAGGCGTCTGAAACGACCGTTCTCATGATCGCCAGCATCCTCGGTGTCGTTGGTGGGACCATCCTGCTTGCCATCGTCATTTGGTGTCTGTGCCTCAGCAAATCCTGCCGAAACCGTAACAAGGTACAGCACATTTGCCCATTGAGTATCCGCATTCCACCGAAAAAATGACCACCCCCAGTCACACCATTCACGGTCAACGAAAGTGGCCTTCACCGCGTTGCCAGATTGGCAGAACGCATACACAACAATTTCGCCACTAGATTAGCGAAGGATCGCGTAATTTATTCCAGCCATGTTATGTACATTGTGATTGTATTTTTTCTCTCTCTCTCTCTCTTCGTATTGGCACAGAACAATCACTTGACGTCCACGTTCATGACGGGCACTTACCCGCCCCACGGCCTGCCGCCGCTGCTGCCGCGACCCCATCTGATCACAACCAACAACAGCAGTCATCATCAGCAGCACCACCATCAGTCCTCCACTTTGTCACGGGAAAATAATCCGCCGCCACGGCCGTGCAGCCAACTGCAGAAGCAGCAGCAGATTTCCTCGTCTTCGTCGGCTCAGGTTTCGCCGGGCAGCGGCGCCAGCAGTGGGTTTATGTTTGGCAATTCCTACAGCCATAACAACAACAACCCCGCCACCACATGCAGCGCCGCAAGGCCAAACTACTACCCCAGCTGGTACTCGCAGCGCACTGAACGGACCAATTCATACCTCGGAAGAAACTACAATAAATACTGAGAAGAAGGGGCGCTTTTTTATGGTACACTCTACACACCGTTCCGTAGCGTGTGTTCTATCATTTACGACGTATCGATGCTGACTGGGTGAAGCGATGTCTGTTTCCAGTACTCTTTCGTTGGTTGTTATTTTTTGTTAATTACAGTACGGCAGAGCGAATCTGACGCCAGGAATGGAGGGCTGATGGGCAGAGCCGTTGAATAGAATTCGGTAATAAATAGTTCGCATGTACGGGAGCGGACTTGCAAATAAACAAGCAGTCAGAGAGTCATATAGGTAATAGACAAACAGCTGGACCAATGGACAATTAGACAAACAGACAGACAGACAGACAAACAGACAGACAGACAGACAGACAGACAGACAGACAGACTGACAAACAGAGAGTCATATAGGTAATAGACAGACAGCTGGACCAATGGACAATTAGACAGACAGACAGACATCTGTACAGACAGATAGAGAGACAGATGGTAGTGTGATAAACTGAAAAATCCTACTTCATTGGACCACAAAACGTGCTTCAAGAATTTTCCTTCTGGCATATGAAAATAATTTCGAGTTCCTTGGGATAGAGGGATCGATTCTTCTTCGGTGGATGAGGCTGGTCTGCATCCCTACATACCATTACAAATGGCCAAGTCATTGCTAAATACCTCAATCACTATGTGCCGGTTCTCTACTTGGAGTGACGGGGCGATACGACCTTAGTGAACTAAACTTAAACTGTATGAATAATGGACAGAGAGAAACCCGACAGTGACAGAAGACTGCTTCCCGCCAACGACGCTCATCGAGGTCTTGGGTTACATACATTATCGTCTGAAGTCTAACGAACGAAACTCAAAACAATCCCAAACGATATCATCCACACAGACTGGAAACCAGCTGTGCTGTAGACTGCTGGAGAATTGCTTGCAGCAGTTATTCACTGCCTCTGCTTTCGCCCGCACTTTGTCCGGTGTGGAACCGCAAAATGGTGGAACCGCCCATTCGTTTCCCAAAAACCCTCTTCCTATTGTCGACCATCGAAATCTGTCTGGCAATAATATTCCTATCTATTGTGTTCGCGGGCTGTTTATTAGGTTTGCGTCTGCTCCTTGGCAGCTATAGCGAATAACACATGAACTCATCGCAGATGCGCGATATTGTAATAAAATTCACATTATTTTTTCGAATTACAAACACACAAAAAGGATTTTTGAAACAACAATTTGATCTTTTTTTCTCCTCTCTTCCACAGCTTACTTCTATCCCAGTTATCAGGATCTCCTCAACGAATACTGGACATGGATTAAGACAATGGAAACGGGCCTGGAAATTGGCAACTACATCACCCTCTGCAAGGTGGAGATTTCATAGATAAAAAAATAAATAAAAAAAAATAAAAAAATATCAAATTAAATTATATCAAACCTCGGTATTGATCTGAAAGCCACTTTACGGTACCGTATTTTAACATTTCGAACCACGTTTCAATACTGATAGAACTGATTTTGCATTTGAAATTTTTCTGGTTAGAAATTTTAAATCTTTTTAAAATCCTCCACATAGTGTGTTTCTTCTGAAAAAAAATTCTTCTACGTTTTCTGGAAGGTAATAAAAAATAATGGCAATTTTCAATTACGACGTGTTTTTCAAATCTCATGTGTCAATAATTTTTTTTAAATCTGTTTGGCAGTTGCGTTGAATATAAATTAAAATTGAAATTTCGTCAGAAATCAGTTTCTCACAAATAATGTTGAGCATTTCACATGAAAGCCAAATCGAAATTAATCTATTTCAAATTAACGCAAGTCCATTGGGTTTTCTTGCCGTTCGAAATGAATCTTCCTCCGCTGAAAAACAGGCAGGAAAACTCGGCCGAGCCGCGGCACGTCCCCGCGTCGGTCGCGAAATCAACACTTTCTACTCGGACTTCCTCACCTGGAACAGTCTCGGCGCGATCATGTCCGTCATGCAGTTCATCATCGTCGCCGTGGAGATTATCTTCCTCGCGGAAAACAGCAAACCGGCCATCGTCTACCTCGCCACTTATCCGATGGTAGGAATTGTGGTGACCTTGTCCGTCCAGTCGCTGGCCATGAGTCTGGACGTAGTCCCGTGGCAGAAATGTCCGACACCGCGGGAACTGTACCGCTGCTTGAAGCTCCTCATCATGGGCGGAGGGAAAAACGTTCGGGTCGTCGGACGGTACCGGGATCTGGTGCGGGACGACTCGGAGTGTGGACTGATACCGGTGACCGCGCAGACGAGTGTCTGCTCGAAGACGAGTACTAGCACGTATGCATCGGAAACGTTTTGAGACCAATATCCTTCGTTCATTTATCATAAGGTTTTAAAAAACATTAAAACTAGAACTGTATTTCAGCCAGGAATTATAAAGCGGATCCCACAGACCAAGACGAAAAGCTGATTTTATTTGTTCAATATTTATACTGTTACTTTTTTAAACAATTTTTATGCGTACGGATTTGTTCCGTGCTGTGTACAGTACGTTTGGAAATTGGAGTCAAGATATCCTCCCCCTTTTCCGACATTTCCTACCCTGACAACTCGTATCTCGACATATCGTACCTCTGAATTCGGATCTGGGTATATTTCCTATCCCCGACATATTGTACCTCTAAATTTGTATCTTCGGTACATTTCCTACCCCGACATATCGTACCTCTAAATTTGTATCTTCGGTACATTTCGTATCTCGACATATCGTACCTCTGAATTCGGATCTTCGGTACATTTCCTACCCCGACATATTGTACCTCTAAATTTGTATCTTCGGTACATTTCCTACCCCGACATATCGTACCTCTGAATTTGTATCTTCGGTACATTTCGTATCTTGACAATTTGCCTTTATAGACAAACCGTTGCAAACGATAATTCCTATTTCGACTACTCGCATACCGACATTTGGTCTTCGATTTTAAAGACCTTTCAAATCAGGTATTCTGAAAACAGACCAGACATTTTTATTTTTTGAACACACCTCGAAACAGAGCCTTGCCGATGTCCGGGTTGGGACTGCCTTGGTACGATTGCCTTTGCCAATCGATACGAACCGTCTATCATTATGATATATTTGGGTATGAATTGGGAGGTAAAAATTGTCTGAATACTACTTGCCTGGGTACCATCGGTCCGAGCACGGAATTTTCCGTTGTGCACTGTAGTATGTGATGCTTTTAGAAGCCGTGTTACGGCACACACAAAATGTGAAAACGGAATTCTCTATGATATTTTTAATATGTTCGTTCACTGCCAGAAGAAATCGAGTTCCCGTTTTGGTTTTCAGTATTCATTGGTATGTTTACCAACTCGCCGAAATTCAAGTTCAACCTGTGAATTCTCTGTGAAATAAACGAAAAGAACAGGCTAGTCAAGGAGCTTCTAACCAGAGAGAGAGAAAGATACCCAATAGACGAGGTATCGTAACTTTTCCACACAAAAAACAAGCTTCGCGGCAAAAAACGCGGTGAATCATAGTGTACAGAGTTAACT
>LRSR01005230.1:0-20444 GCA_001579985.1 Hypsibius dujardini | reverse complement strand
TGTGTTATTGTGCCAAACCGGGTAATCTTGCTTTTGGCGTTATTATTATGCGGCTCGCTCTTTTATTCATTGGGGCCTGTTGTTGGAGGTTGCTAATCTATCGGCTGGGTAAATAGACTTCTCCAATGACCTGGGTGCCCATTTCGGCCACCAAGGTAAATACACTTTTCCGTGCGCTTTCCCTTTCCTCCGCTATGTTTGTGCTGCAGCGCGGGCGTAATATTGACGTAGCGGCCGTGTTCTCTCCGTGCGGTGAAAAAAACTGCCGCCGTTTGCTCAGTTTCCACTTCCTCTGATGGGAGCAAAAAAGTTGCGGAGTTGGCGAAGCATGAGCACGCAACAAAAAAGGCCAATAGACGCCGTGAAATGCGAAGTATGTCGGTATTCGACAGACAGACAGACAGACAGACAGACAGACAGACAAACAGACAGACAAACAGACAGACAGACAGACAGACAGACAGACAGACAGACAGGCAGACGGACAGAGAGGCAGGCAGATAGACAGACAGATAGACAGGCTGATAGACAGGAAGACAGACAGACAGACAGACGGATTAACCCATTTTGGTTAGTACGGCCATCCGTCGTTTTTATGGGAGCTGCATCAACGCTAATCTTTGAACGAAGGCCACTCCTGTTTTGGCACCCGGTGGGCAGCACATGGCTTTTCAAACAAGAGATTTCGTCTCGAACATATTCAGAAAGAGATAATCACCATGCACAGAGACAGAGATACATATCGACATTGTTGGTTGGAAATATTGGAAGAGCTTAAACGGTTGGGGAAGAATAAGCGCGCCCACTATACGGAAAGCCGATTATGAACTCGACAATTTTCGCTCCCAACAAAACGTTCATTCAAACTCTTCCTTCAGTTCGGGAGGACAATAGGCAGTCACACGGGGCATTCTCATTAACTGGTTAACACACTGCGCGAAAAGTGAAGATGCTAACACCACTAATCTACTCTCTTTAAATAACAATCAATGCAAATTGGAGATAATCTTCGCACTTGAGGTCACGCATTACATCGTCTTACCTCCATTGTCCTCTGGTGCGCCTATTGTGGCCATAATGCCCTTTTCTGTGTCACTGCTCATCCCAAACGCCTTTCTGTCACGATGTCTCGACGTATGAACAATCGACACGAAGCATTCGCGTAATTAGTCAGCATTGAACTTGATTTGATTGCAAAATCCTATCAGTTCGTCACAGTTTTATTTATGCATCAACGTCTGTGCCAAACTGAATAAACTTTTACTATTGAAAGCTCTACTGTACTGCATTGTACTGTAAGCTACTCCATACAGACAACAGACAGACACACAGACAGGCGCACAGACAGACAGAGAGACAGACAGGCAGGCAGGCAGACAGACAGACAGACAGACAGACAGACAGACAGACATTTCCGTTTAACGTCTAAATGTTGGATATTCTGAGTCATTCGGTTGAAATCCTGAGGCACACAAAGAAAGCTTTCAGCTCAATTTTGTAAAGGAGCTGTCATTGCACGTTAGGTTAGCGCCAAAAATGACGCAGTCATAAGAGTTAATTACTGGGGGGTTTTCACAATGAAAACCCTTCGCTCGGGAAACAAAGACCCTCGGCAACACCCACTGGAGCACAGAAGGAAAATTCCAATCACCGCCCATTAGTGACCGTCGGCCAAAGTTACGTCTAGTCTCTAATTGAGGTTAATATTCATAACTATATCATAGGTGAACACTCGAAGGCCCTCTTCGCAATCGGCTGCTCCCCATTACGCCATTTTCCGTCAGCTGCGGACCACCCGTTGCCTTGCAAAAGTTGCTCTTGCCTTTATGCGCATCCGTCCATTTGCTCCTTCATTGCCAGAGGTAGGGATATATAGAGCCACATACAGACGGACCATCCCTCTCATGATCGGTCGACGGTGAGCGTCGGACCTTTCCTGACTCCGCCAATTCCCAACAACACACAGCAATCCAGAGCGTAGTTCCGCTGCTCCGCGGTCCGTTGCCACACATCCTTCAGCTCGAACATCTTCACCAGCATCTCCGCGGTCCGTTTAAACTGCCTATTCAGCAGGACCGCTTGAATGGCCCCCGGACTGCCGCACATCAACGTCCGCAGCGTGTAGACGACCCACACGTTCATCTGCAGGGCGGCACGGTGTTTAGGCTCGTCCACTCCATCCGAAGGGATCTCCCGCAGCTGGGCGAGGAGCGCGGTGACGCCGCCCACCGCACACCACGACCGGCAGTTGACCTGATTAAATAAGAGGTTGGACTAAAATTAAGTAGGAAATAAGTTTAAATCCAGGAGCCAAAACTAAGTGACAGAATGATCTTTATATATGATTAAATATCTTAAAAAAATTACGTATATGAACAACACTGACTTGGTTGCCCTGGCACAGAACCGAGACGGCCGAAACAATTTCCAGTCTCAACGGGTAACTGGCTTCGGGATTCTGTAGGAGATGGACCAGGGCGTTGAAGGTGTCCTTGCTTTTCTGGATGAGTTCGAAATCGTTGGCGCAATAAACGACCGCGCAGAGCACTCGGATGGATTTGAGGATCTCGGGAGTGTTGTGGTCGGACGTGCACTTTTTTATGGTGTCTTCGACGGCTGCCAGGACCTTGCGTTTGTGCGGGTCCATCCACTGCTCCTCTAGCGCGGTGGCAGAGTCCATTTCGACGGTGGGACCTTTTTTGCTCCCGTCGTTGCCCATTTTCCTGATTCTAAGAAAAATTCTCAACAAAAATCTCCTCGCAGTGAAGTCTGGAGAAATATTGATTGCGTTTCCACTCGGGCCTTAGCAATTGAGCAGTACTGCCTGCCTATCCAATAGGTGGCGCTAGTAACGGTCTGGATGCCTCCCGGGGACCTTAGTCTTATTTCTTCTCGGAGTTCAAGAATGCAGAAAACGACATTTTCGTAAAATAATTAGTATTCAGTTTTTTTTTCAAGCGCAGGAAAAAACCACAATCACCGTTTCACTACCGGAAAAACCACACTCAAACCTATTGCGAGAGAGGAAGAATGATTTGCCTTAAATTAAGCGAGAAAAGGAGGGAATTGGTTAGGAAGCAGAAACATAAGGTGCAACAACAGGGATAAAACAGTGACTATGAAAGCGATACAGTCAGCAAGCCGCCAAAGTGAAATTCAAACCGGGTGCAAGAGGCAACATTATACCAAAGATCCATCGTGGTGTGATATCAAGTCCATATGAAGTGTGTCCAAGTGGGATTACTTAGGAATTCCGTTGGTCTGAAGGAAGAGAGACATACATAGAAGGACTGACAGAAAATAAGAAATAGAGACAAACAGACAGACAGACAGACAGTGAGACAAACAGACAGACAGACAGACAGACAGACAGACAGACAGACAGACAGACAGACAGACAGACAGACAGACAGAAGAAGAGACAGAGAGAGACAGACAGTCCAACAGACAGGTACGCGGTGAAACCAATAGTTTTTTGCGTACGTTGCGCTCGGTCTTCAAGGCATGGGCGTACCACTCCAGTTGCTAAAAGGTTAAAAGACTTAAGGTTAAGTGTTCGAACAAGAACGAAAAGAAGAAGTTACAATTCTAAAATCCTCATACCTTGCACATCGCCTCGCTTGCGCGGGCGAGTGAGTCGCTGGTAGCCGAGCCTTCTTCGCTGAGAGACTCATGCACCTTCGGAATCACTAAAATCCCACACAAACCTCATTAGTAAGTTGACCCTGAGATGGAGATAAAATTGCGAGAATCTAAAATCACGCCGTACCGATCATCGAAGACATGTGCACGGTGGTCAGTTCGCTCAAAAACTGGCGCAGCTGCATGGCAGCCCGGATGCCTCCAAATTGACCTAAACATACGGCGTGCCCTGACTGCGCTGACAAAAACGATATTCGGAGTTTCGGACTACTCACCCATCGAGTAGGTGACGATGGCCGACGGACGGTATCCGTACGACACCGGCGGGAAGTTGTCCATAATCGACGCCTGGAATGGTCAATATCCTCAGCACGTTACATCAGCAAATTAGCCTCAGACAGGCATACAGACAGACAGACAGACAGACAGACAGACAGATAGATAGACAGATAGATAGACATGAGGACAAAACCTTGAAGTATTCACTCGTATCTATCACAATATGATGGGTGAAGGCTGCAGAATTAGAGATTGCGGTAAAACTTACCAAAGCTGGAGTCATGCCAGAGTTGTATTCTAAGAGAGGTAAGAGGGTATACGTTTATTTTTTGTTATATGTATAACAACCGGCAATGACAAAGCAAAAATGACTTTACCGGCAGAGACGACGACGAACCCGTCGGCTTCCTGAATCTGCTTATTGATCTGGTGCAAGATGACCGGCGCTAAACTGGGATCCTTATAAAAATGCAGGGGCTGCTCAACTTCGCCCAGATTCAGTTCCTTCGGATCTGCAAAAACAAACTAGAAATTAAACTAATAAATAATCAAAGTGACGCTGATCCATCAATCAACCTATCCGATTCCCTTAACAAGGTATGCTTCAAACAATCAAACAATCAACCAATCAAACAATCAACCGATTAAACAGTCAAAACAGCGCACAATCAAATAATCAACCAATCAAACAATCAACTGATTAAACAGTCAACACAGCGCACTATCAATTCACCCCGACTGAGGTGATTTTTTGCTAATGATTTCTCACTAAATTCCCGATCCTTGGCAAATTATTCCTGCAGAAACTGCTGAACGGTTCAAAAGTTTCTTGGGCGACTCTTCTTTGCCCCGTTTTTGCTGCTGGAGCTGTCCCGACAACGTGGCCGTATGATAGCGCTACCCGAGTCAAGTCATTTAGCGCGATCATTGCATGGGTTTAGGGTCTCAGCTAGCTAAATGGCCAAACTCAGTTAGCGCTGTAATATGGCCACGTGTGTATTATCAATCAATTAATCAAATCAGCTGTTTAATCAAATCGAACCACTGTCGCCAACCAGTCAATCAAGCAATCAAATCGAACGACTGTCGCCAACAAGTCAATCAAGCAATCGATTACCCAAAATGGTGACTTTGTGTTGACGCTTCTCCAGCAGCTGCTGCACATAGCGTCCCACCCGCAATGCCATGCGTCCCTCACGGACCGAACCCAGGAAGACCAAAATGTTCAAACCCGGTCGTGCGGCGGCCATTGTTGCTGCTGCTGGGGAGTTTTGCGGCGGCTCCTGTTCGACTTGAATTTGGACTGTCTGAGGTCGGTGGCAGAGCTGAAACAGTAAATTGGCAGTTAGAGCAACGGTAAAGGCTGCAAGCAAAATTTGTTGACTCATTATTTGAAAACTGGGTTTTGAAATTAAAATACCCTTACCGTGCTGGAGATGGCGATTGCCGGTGAGGAAGAGACTTGCTGTAAAGATGGGATGACGAGGTAAAAGTTTGCTGCTGGGTTGGAGGTAGAAAATAGAAATGTTAGCAGGCTGGTGGTTTAATAAATATTAACCGGTCTACTCTTGCAGTCAGAATGTTAGGCAGACCGCGTCAAGCCACTTCACTCGGCCAGTGCATAGAGGGAATGCTTTGAACGACTTAAGAGGGTTGGTTCAGTTAGTTAAGCATTCAGTTCGTACGTGTAGGAGCTCTTTTGTGGGTGAGTAGGTCCAAGACCTACCGAACCTCTCGCTTTATTACACCCTGGGAAAAACTCTGTCCAATCTGTATTCACTAAAATGGACTTAACACGTGTATGCGCTATACCTATTAGGCGTCAATGGATTGTGCATTATTCTGAGAACCGGACAATGTTTCAGCCATATGTCTAAAATGTAGGTATATGATCGGTGAGATAGGATGTGACCAAATTAAAAGGCTATCGTTCGTACAAGAAAATGAGGAATTCGACTTCCGGCTGTCTGAATGTCATCGACTCACTTCGTCAGGCTAGTGATTATTTTTCTGCTCTTGCTCGCTTCGCCGCATTTCTAAATAATCTATATCGACAAAGCCGCCCTTTATGAAATTTGTTTACTCATCCGACCCATCCGTGGTGCCTACGTCATCACACAGTTAAAGCTACTGTTTTGATTGATTGCAAAGATGTGTGAGCCACAAGACCGCAGGTGTCGATTGATTGATTGCAAAGATGTGCGAACCACAAGACCGCAGCTGTCGATTGATTGATTGCGTAAGCAGTTCGCATTTACAGTTTTCATCCTTCCTTTCTGCGGTCGTTTCATTGATTCATGCTCGATTTTTTGCGTTTTCTTTAAAATTTAAAAAAATGGGTGATCGTAGTCGCTACACCAAAGAAGAAAGAAAAAAACCCTTGATCGCTTCCGCCGTTCAAATTTGATTGATCGATTGAAGCGTAACAGTTGTTTTGGCCCACCGGGTCTAATTTACTGGAGGGTCTAAAAAGTACCACGGATGGGTCGGGACTCTCTACAGTATTACGGTATCCAACATTTCTGGCCATGTCGGCTGCCGTGTACAAACATGGCCACAATTTTGGGTGGTCTGAGTTCGAGCCATCAGGGTGGTCTGAGTTTGAGCCATTTTTGGCTAGAGCTTGCCACTGCTTTCTCCTCAATCTTTGATTTAATGTCCGGCCAAGCGGAAGAATAAGATTGAGCAAGTTGCTCTGAATTCCACCAAAATAAACAAGTTCAATCAATCGATCAATTGAGTAAAGACTGCATGGTCAGATGTGGTCAAGAGCGCGTGCGCGCGGTGACTTAATTCGGCTCGAACTTAGACCACCGTTTTTGACTTAAAGTCTGCCACCCAAAATTGTGGCCATGTGTGTAGCACGGACGTTGTGAATCGAGTCTTCATAATCTGAATTATCGAAATCCAGATTACTGTGTGCTATTATCAATGATGCCGCAGAATTGGGGCGTACTGTATTTTCGCGTTAGACAGGGATAGCGTGCGAGCTGTGGAACGTTTAATCGGCCACGCGGCGCTTGTGCTGTGTGTACAGTGCACAGGGATAGCGTACGAGCTGTGGAACGTTTAATCGGCCACGCGGCGCTTGTGCTGTGTGTACGGTGCACACAGGCGTGAACACGTTCCACTCCAGTACGACTGTCCCTGTCTAACATCAAAATACAGTACTTAATCGACCATGAGAGTAGGCCTCCCATCTATCTTGGAGGGTAGCCGGTCGTACCTTGGAGCAGTGAATTTGTGTGGACATTTTTCAGTGCAGTTAGTCCTTACTAGTACCGCACAAGACGTCTGGCTCTCGTGCCCGAGACTTCCGTTCGTCCGTTCATACTTCTAGCTATTAGATCCATCTGTGCCCATGTGCACAGACGCTGACCAAATTACCCAGCCGTCGTTCGTACGCGCGACAAGAGTTGTGCGCGTTCGACTTCCGGTCACCTGAGAAAAGATGATGCGACTCCTCAGCGATAGTTTGACTGCTCTTGCTCGCTCCTTGGTGTGGCTCTCCACGGTGCGGTTCTCCACGGGGTGGAGATCTCCACACTGCAAGGCGAAGGCACAGCGGCTTAACTAACATTGAAAAGGGATTTTAAACCGTTTTTAACATCGAGCGTCAAGTCGGAGAGCATGGCCGAAAGTGTGACATAAGATATGTTGAAAATGCCAAATAATTAGGTAAAGGGACCTGGCGAATTATGAAGAGTGCATAAAAGTCATAAACAACTAGAAGTTCAGATGGAGAAAGGCACAGTCGCGAAGCTTCAGAGATATTCCTGTTGGTCCTGTCACTGCGGCGGCCAGCAGAACGACCATGGCTCAAACAACGAGTCTTTATTTCCAAAAGAGTCTTTTATTTCGGTATCCCAAGAAGCTGCAAGGAGAGGAATGTGGATTCGTAAATGATAAGGAGTAATTTAATACAGTAGTGTCATGTAATCGCGGTCCGCGGTGTAGCGATGATACCGGGTGTGGACTTATTATTGAACCAAACGTGTAACTACTCGGAATGCACCAAGAAACAAAAAGACCAAAAACTAAAACGGCCAAAAGATGGAAAATTTAATAATCCACCAGATAAAAAACGACTTTTTTTCAATGTGACCGCCGCTTGCGCCTTCTACGCAACGGACTCTGCGCTGCCACGAATCAATGGCGGCCCTTATCGTCGCCACAAAATATTACGCAGCAAGGCCGCGACAAGTTTTAGGACCTGCCCATGAGCACATAAATGTAAAAAGAAATTGGAATTTACTTTTTTTTTTAATTGTTCAAAAGTTTTAAGAAATTTGTAAGAAAGAGTTGGACGCCATTCCTTAGGAGGCGATTGATTGCCGCCATTGATTCCTGGCAGCGCAGAGTCCGTCGCCTGGAGGGCGCAAGCGGCGGTTACAATGATTAAAATTATTTTTTTATTTGGTCGAGTAGTAAATTCTCCATCTTTTGGCTGTTTCGGATTTTGGCTTTTTTGTGTTTCTCGGTGAATTCCGAGTAGTTAATGTCTGGTTCAAAAATAAGTCCGCACCCGGTAATTTAATTATACAAAGATGACAAGCAGTGATAATGTCGTACCGCGCGTTGTTTCTTTATGGCATCAGCGTACCATTCCAGTTGGCTGCAAATTTTGAGGTGGAAAACTGTGTAAACCGTGATATCAACGTTATTCGATGATCGAAAGGTCTCCTACCTCAATGTTATATCCGTGTCCTTTTTCAGGTTGTTTCCGGCTGGAGAATTATTCACTCCCACTTCACTAAGATGTTCATGGGCCTTCGAAATCACTGACCGGGCGGGGGAAAAAATCCTCTTTACGATAAAAGAGTTCCACAATTATGGCTCTCTCCACATACCTATCATGTTGGGAACACTGACGGTCAAAAGGTCTCCGAGATATTGCCTTAGCTAGAAAACAACGACAGTTTCGTCTGGTTGTCTGGAAATCGCATGGTTCCTTCGTTCGATGAAAAAAAAATTCCCGCTTGCCTGCATCGCCGCACGAATACCGCCAAACTGTCCTAGAAGAAATGGAAACGTAAACCGGTAAATCATTTACACATTCGAATTATAAACCTAATTCTCATCCCTTTATCATTACTCATATATGATATATATAAATACGATATATATTTACATAGTAAATATATGAAATTTTTATTTTTATTTAAAAGACTGGAAATTGTTCAGATATAACAAGCACTCCGAAGTGGCTGTTGATTCAAGTTGAAGTACTAATGAGTAAATGGATAAATCGGATGCCTACCCGTGGAGTAGGTCACAATAGCTGACGGTCGATGGCTGTAGCTGGACGGTGGGAAATTATCCATCAAACTGTAGTTGAGATAAAGATTGAGCACGATAAAACAAAATGACGATTCTGCGGATATGTTCGACGGTTAATTGACCGGGTCTCGCAGTATACCTACAAAGTGCCGGACTGATTCCCGAATTGTACTCTGAGAAATAACAAAAACGAGGCGCTATTATGGGGACCCCAAAGTCGACCAACACGGCGAATGTGCTTAACATAACACACAGAATGCGTGTACAGTCAACGACAATATTGAGTATACTGAAGGGTTCGGGTTATGGGCAAAAGGGGCGGGGCAGGGGGTGGTTTTCAAACAATCGAACAATCAACCACCTGACCGCCTCCTGACCCGCCCCCTTTGCCCATTCCCGGGACCCTCCAGTGTACTCAACCGCCTGATCACCCCTGCCACGCCCCTTTTGCCCATTCCCGGACCCTCCAGTGTACCTGTCTTGTCGTTGACTGTACCTGCAGCCACGACCACGAAGGCGTCAGCTTCGAGGATCTGCTTGTTGATTGCAACCATCTGTTTCGGGATCTGCGCCGGATCCTTGTAGAAGTGGATCGGTTGGACCACCTGGCCCAAATTGTAGTCCTTCGGGTCGATCACGGTGACATGGTGGTTTCTCGCGTTGAACGCGGTCAGCATAAACTTCGCGACCCTATCGCATATCCTGCCATCCCTCACCGAACCCAAAAACATCAACACATTCAATCCTCTTGAGGCGGAGGAGGATACGGACATGGCGGAGGCAGGACGGCTGCTGGCGCTGGACTGGGCGGAGCTACTGCGAGGCGGTGGGGTGGGGCGCGATAGTGATGATTGGTGGAAACTGGCAGCTGAAGCTGGACGAGAAACGGTCGGAGTGAGGTCGATGTAGTTGTCTACCCCCGTAACCTTGCGAAAAGCGTGCGGTGGGGGATCACCTAGGGGATAATGGGCAATTTATAATTATCAAGCGAAAGTAGGGACGCTCTGGTGTCCGTTATTGGTACGCTGATGTTCAGCGTGAATTCGTTGCATAACGACAGATCCCAGCAAGGTAACACTAGAAATCGCGTCTGAATATGCAAACAGTTCTTAATTTAAATTTGAATGTGTGCACTGATCGGAAAATTTTCTCCGAGCTTAGGTTTAAGCCGTGGGTTCGCCTTTCTCGTCCGCTGCCAGTAATCCCATCACGATATGGTTCTGCCACCTGGCTTCACACTCAGCCATGAATTCCAGTGTGAAAAGGCTGTCGAATTTTTTATTGGCCACATCCTCCCGGGTCTCGGATGAGGAGGTTGCAGCGCTGTTTAATTCTTTCGCCCTTTTTCTGGAGCTCATGTTAGAAATTCCGAGATTTATGAAATCAAAAAATACTTAGAAAGGGTACAGTTGAACAATCAACCAATCAACCAGCGGAGCTCCGGAGCAATCGGAGCGGAGATTGATCGATTGATTGATTGATTGGTTGATTGTTCAATCATTCCCCTGCCCCGCCCATTTGCCCATTCCTGGGACCCTTCGTTAGATCAAATTCTGTTGCTTACTTACGTATTGGAATATTTGCCACGAATTCCGGTTGGTCTTCCCCGTCAACCAAATCATCCGCATAATCGCTGCGGTGCAAAGGGGTGGGTAGTGCAACTTCGCTCTCCTCATCAGAATACACACTCATGGCGACCTGCGAGTTTTCGCAAGCTTTGACGCTCAGGGAAATAAGCTGAACCTGAACCTGAACCTGATAACAGTAAATCTAACTTCCAGAGTCTATCCAGATTTTCTGTTGAAAGTACGAGTATAAACGCTAATGATCAAAACTATACCTTTGTACCTCAACATGGGTGCTTCAAAGTGATCTTACTAGAATACGGACTATTCGCGGAGAGCGATTGAGTAACCGGAAGAAGGTCTTATTTATAGATTAAGAGGAACCACCTGCGGATTGAACGCAGCTGTGTGTGTGTACTATGCCGGAAGGTAGGGCAAAACTGAGCGATATATTTAGAAATGATGACGCTTCTAAACGCGGTATGCATAACGAGGTGAGGTGGATGGGGGAAAGAATCTTCAAGTTTAGCCAAAATCTATAGTCGGCAAAATTCATACCGCGAAAAGCCTATTTGAATCACTTTTTGTCGTTTTAGCCTATTCGAATCACTTTTTGTCGTTTTAGCCTATTTGGACCACTTTTTGTCGTTTTATCCTATTTGAATCACTTTTTGTCGTTTTAGCCTATTTGGACCACGGCTCCATTGTGCGAACCTCCATTGGCCCAGCCAAACTCCTCTAAATCTCTGAACTGGGTGGGAAGGGTTGTGCCTGTGACGAGGAGCACCTTGGTGTCCGGGTAGATACTATGTAATCTGGCGTTTAACACCGCATTGTGTGAAATATCCATGTTGTATAGCTGGCTGTCGACGGAGGAGATTGGATCGATGCCGAATTGTTTGCGTTTCGCCTCTTTCCGTTCTTTCCCGTCCGTTCGGTAGGAGCACGCTTGCGGAGTGACGAGGCTCACTAACACACTGAGAAAAATAGACGCAAAGAGGACCCCCATATTGCATTTGTGAATGTGTTGCTGAAACATTGTCAAGCGGAATGTTACTGCAAGTCCGTCATAACTGGACGGTTATATACGCTACTGGAATGCAAGTTCGCAAGTTTGGTTCGCAAACCAAATGTTTTAATCACTTACTTATAGTTTTAGCTTTTTTATCAACTGAAAAAGACTTTGCTCAGCTATATTAGGAGTTATTGCTTGTTGATTTTCGTCTTTTGTCAAATAAAATATTACTTAGTAGAAAAAATTAATTATATAAATTTCCAACTGAAATACTTAGTTTTCTACTAATTTTAGCTCAACCAAGACAATATTGCTTGTGGCAAAACGGATATTGAAATGAAATTTAGTAAACTAACTGTTCACCCTTATTCAAGGTTCCAATGCTGTTAATGACCGGTGATGCGGATCTGTACATCCCGCCGTCCGTGCTGCGATTACAAGCCAGTCATCTAGCCCAAGCGGAGACATTGGTCCTGAGAGAAGCCGGCCACGCTCCCAATTGGGAGCAACCTGAGGTGTTCAATGCTGCTCTGCTGCTGTTTCTACAGACGCAACCGGATGCCCACCTAGCATCGTTTCGTTGATCACACAGCCCAGAGAAAGGCCATCTGTTTTGATGTAGTATAAGTGTTACAAAGTTCGATTATTCCAGGCGTTTATTGGGCAAATGTTAAAACTCGGTGTCCATTCTCCTTGATTATGATAGTGTACTGGAAACCAAGAAAAAAACACCCGATATATTTTAGTCAGTGGTTGTGTTCGTTGTTCACATTACGTAAGATCACACATCACATGAACTTATGGGGATTACCGTACTGTGCGACCCTATTGCAGGGTCGGCAATAATTGAAGAGCGCTCGGAAAAGCCTCTTTTCAAAAGCGCCATGCTCCAATTAAGCCCAACTAATTATGGATGTCTGCCGCGCAGTCGGTAGTTCGAGGCAAATCCGCCATGAAAATCGACAGAGCCACAAACCGTAGTTCTTGTTTTCGAGATTCTGCAGTGCACCCGCACGCATATGCATGCATATAGGATGAGACTGGACATCTTGGGGATCAAACCAACTGACGTGTTTTGCTTGCCTACACTCCCTTCATTTTGCATGTTTCGCGATATTTCCTTCGAAGAAACTGTTGACTCTATAGGTCACCATTCACGCAGTTAACATCGGATACTAATTTTCCCCAAACTCTTCCAGCTCTTTCAACTCTTCCAACATTTCCAACAATGAATGCTACCCACACGCGTTATGACAGTAGCCTGACCATTATTAATAACCTTTCTCTGTTCGGCCATTTCGCTCTCCCAAACTCGACAGCCCAAGGCCGACTGAACGACAGCCTCGAAGTTGAGTGGACCTTTTTCCCCATCTTCAACCTCACCCTCGGCGCGCTCAGCTTCCTCTGCAATGCCGCCGTGATGGCGGTCTTCATCCGCGACCGCGGCCTTCACACCGCCTTCAACGTCAACCTGGTCCACATGATGTGCCTGAACGTGGCCGCCGCGCTGGTGCAGTACCCGTTTGCGGCGCTGGCTAGCCTCTACACCGGCGGTCGCTGGCCCTTCGGCGACGGGATGTGTGACCTTTACCTGCTGGTCTCGTGCATGCTGTCGGCGGCCATGCTCAACACCCACGGTCTGATCGCGCTCAACCGAGCGTGGGCCATCGTCCGACCGATGTCCTTCCGAACCGGCCAATCGCGACGTCGCTCTGTGCTGCTGTGCGTCGGTCTGTGGGTCTATCTGGGCCTGGTGGAGTTTCCCTTCTGGCTGCTGGACATTCTCCTCTATCGAGCGCGCGGCATTTCCGCCGGTTGGTGTAACTTCAACGTCGCCGCCCAGCCCGTGTACAGTTCCCTGACCAACATCGTGGTCTACACGCTTCCGGTCGTGGCGGTGTGGCTGTCCTTCTTTATCACCGCGGCGCACGAAGCGGTGCGAGAGGGCCGAAGGGTCGCTCGTCATGCTGCCAATATGGCGACCAGGAGGGTTCATCCCGAATCGCCTGCGACCGCGGTTGACTTGCCTTTGGATACAGCGGTCTATCCTCCCCAGGTGGCTGTGTTGGATGAGAACGCTCCGAGGCAGTGTCAGAGGCACTTCATTCTCGCTCTGTTGACGGCCAGTGCCACCGTGTTCTACGGGCCACGGGTCGCCTTCTTTGTGGTGAAGTACTGCATCCCTGAACGGTGGGTCCAGCCCTACCTGGTTGTAGTGAAGTCCCTGTCATCTTGTCAAACCATCGTCGATCCGTTGTTGTTCGCCCTTACCTTGCCGAACGTGCAGGCAGCGCTCCGAACCCGTTTTACAGCGTGCCAACGAGCTTTGGCCCGCCATCTTAGCTGGCCGTGGCGCCGCTACGGGAACCGGATAACGCCCGCCGGATCCGTCGCGCCGTTACCGAGGCTTGATATCGCCATTGCTGTCGATTGTTAGGGTAGTGTAGTAGCTTTCAAGAGGGAAACCCCAATGCGCCTCGCAACTGCTCGAAGTTTTACGGATCTGTAATGAGCGTGGAAACTTTTGGCTTTTCTCGTTTTTATGAAAAGCTCACTTGACGTCATGGTCACGTGACGTGACGTGTTTCTCATTTCTTTTCCGGACGCTCTTTTGAGTTGCTATTCAGCGCTAAAGTTCTCGGCTCGACCACCATAGTGCAGGTTGCCCGATGCGAAAGGTGAACCTCAGCCCTAAGCGAAAATGGGCTTATCGGCGAACCCTAGTTGAGTTTCCACTGGCTTAGCGCTGATGCTCAGTCAATGTTATAATCCACGTAGAGGAATACTCGGCGCTACCTTAGTTTAGCCTAGTCAGCTATCCCAAACTGCCTTAGCTCCGACTAGCCTCGTAGCCTATTCCCAACCAAGCAAAACTTGGCATTTAAAGCGACAACCAATCAATCAATCTACTGAATTTAATTTGGCCATGCACATAAATCAGGACAGAAAATAACGTTTCTCAGAAAGTATGGTGAAAACAACAACCTTCGCAGCACTTATAACGGAGCACAAAAGCGCAATACTGTCTGCTGGTTAAAAAACAACTAGCATTGAACAAAATGGTTGTGGAAGAGGCCAAAAAGATGAAAAAGGTACGCTTGGATGGGATCGACTTTCACCTATGGGGAGAAAGACAATCTGTTAATGATGGGCTGATAAGTGACCCGCAACAGAAACTAAAAAAACGAAACGCATGCACCGCCCTTAATTCACAAAATAATCTGCAATTGATGGCAACCGGTCGACAAAACAAAGCCATCCTTCGGGTTTTTATCTTGGTTCCTGCAAAAGAAAAAAATGTACTTGAAATAATCTTCAACAAAAGCCTTTCGTGCAAGATATCATTGCCGAATAAAAATAGAGGAATCTCATACCTTTTAAAATGACGGAAGCCATGAAAGGGCAGAAGATCCCAAAATGGTTTTTGAGTCTTTGAAATTTTTTGAAGTGTTTCTTGCTTGGCTTGGAGCACGTGCCTTCGCCTAAATGTTCCTTAGTCGACGATGAGCTTTCGACTAAGGGATGAACACTTCAGTTTGGGCATTTTCTGATTAGGCTAACCCATAACCCATAACAAGCCGAACTAAGGCACGGGATAGGTAAGTCAGTCACACATGCGCTAGTTTAGGATTGTTGACAACGAGCCTGCCGGTACGTAAGGCAAACCAGGACAGTTAAAGCTAAGGTTGCCTTTTTACTTAGTTTCTACTTATCGACAGTCGGAACTTAGCAAAAATGACAATGATTGCCTTAGTTTTGGGGTAAACTAAGTCATCCAGCTTACTTGCAAAAATTCACTTTCGCATCGGGTGATCCCACCCCCAAATGTCGGCTTCCTGTCTTATACTGTGTGTATAATTCAGTCTGTTGACGTCAGAATAAATTGGTAATTAAATTGGTAATGTTAGTGTCGCATCCCGGCGAATTAGACAGTCTCAAGGCGGCATGCAGAGATTTCTGACATTCCTCCTGAGTAGAGCCCTGCGCGGTTAGAAAAAATTGAACCGCAGCCCGCACCGCGACCTATTTTCTAAACCGCGGCCCGCACCGCACCGCAGGCAACCCTTAAAACCGCACCGCCGCAGCCCGCGGGCTGGCACCCTCAAACCGCAAACCGCACCGCCAATTTCAGAACCTAATAAAATATACGTATACCAATACGTAAACAATACGTATATACGTACGTATTTACGTACATACGTGTACGTCATGTACGTATTTTCAATACGTAAACAAATCATATGGCTCTAGATTGCGCCTGCCTCTGTGGGATAATGGAGAACTGATTTCAATAGAGAGGTTGAGGCACTTTCGGCGTAAGAGTAGCGTATCAAAAGTGTACGCTTGCTCTATGGAGCAGAGGTTGAAGCAGTCGGCGTAGCGTTAACATAAGGTAACCTTAAGCAATGCTCTTCTTGAATTCTGCGTCATTTTTGAAAATACCAGATCGTAAACCGAATATTTCTGCAATTCCATCATTCGATTTCTTTTCCTCGTGTCTCTGTTTTCTATCTTGAAATACAAATCCCTTCTGCTTGGGGATGGCATTAAATGTCAAATTCAAATCAAATCAAATCAAATCATGTTTCATGTGAAAAAGGAGTGATAAGAAATCAAATGATAAAATGACTTTCAAAATCAAATCAAATCAAACTCTAGATTTTCGCCATTTGATGCCATCCCTACTTCTATTGACGTACGCGAATGGTCTTTTAACGGACGAAAAGTTTAGTTACTCAAACGGTGGCATGCGCGACAAAAATCGGCCTCTAAATTTTCTATTTCAGTTGAGTTCATAGTTTTCTACAACCCAGATGGCTAGTTGCTACTGTTGCTTAGAATTTTGAGTCAAATTCCAGTAAATTGACCAGGGTTAAGTATACTGAATTGTTCTTACACCGTGCTTACGTCACCGCGTAAGGCCCACTGCTCCTTACGACGAGGGTAACGCATGCGGCGTAAGAGGTAAGTTTGGCCACGCCCGCGCACGATTTCACGAATTAGTCAACCGAGAGACACCTACAACGTCAACCAAATGCGAGTATAATGGCTGACAAAGAAAAGCTACGCTTTGATTGAATGATTTATTTTGCGAGTACTATCATGCAGTGCGTGTGCTGACTGGCGGTTTCACTCCGATCACTCCGCAACGCTCCCGTCCATCATACTGCCAGCCCTCAGGGTAGAGGTTCTGCGCGATGAAACCCAAACGTTCCACGGTAAACCCCGCCTCCTTTAGCTCCCTCTCCAAGACACAACCCTTACCATGCAGACAACGTGGAACTTCTTATAGCGCCATGTAAAGAAAAACACCTCAATGCTCTGCGTTTCACAGCAAAACACTTTTTTTATAGGCGAAAAATCAGTTTAGGGGCATCGCGATTATACGGTCACACGGCGCGGTGTGTATGTATATTATGCATTAATACACCGTTCATTAGACACAACCATATGACCATGGTGTACAGGGCTATACAGGACCATGGCGCTATATTGGCTGAACTGGAGATTTGTTGTTTTCGGTGTTTGTCTAGTTAATTGTTTCGCGCGCCGGTGTCGCGGTGGACACCCCGAATTCGGTGGAACAAAACTGGAGATCGGGTGATAGACAATTTTTTTCTTCAAGTGCCGTTTTTGAGAGGTCGTCCACCACCAACGACAACAACGACAACAACGACAACAACAACAACAGTTTTTTTACAGAGAAGTGGGTGCAATGAGACTTTCAGCACGGTTTTTTTATGACAAAGGACCGCTCAATTGGATTGCCACTCAAGCGATGGCCGGCCAAGATCGCCACTCAAGCGATGGCCGGCCAGGATCGCCACTCAAGCGATGGCCGGCCAGGATCGCCACTCAAGCGATGGCCGGCCAGGATCGCCGAAATGATAGTAAACCCGTTAGCGCCCAAAAAATGTCGTCAGATGACGACGCGGAGACCTCTTATTTTTCATAGAGACCGGTTGACGTATCCCTGCAAATGAAATCGTTTTGGAACTTCAGCTGTTGGTAGAAAATTAACGATCAAAACGTTTGATTTTTGCTGACTCACCAATGGTCGAGTATATTTGTCAAAATCGATCGGTTTTGACTCTTTTGGGTCACTAAGGTCGCCGAACGCCGTGGGATGGCTAAAATTTTTACAAATATGGTCCTTTTGAAATTCATAAGTCCATCCATTCCAGTACGGAAGATTACAAAAAAAATTCTTTCTGCGGAAGGAATATGGCACTACAGCTGAGCGTGCGTTGGTTCGCCAGCAGCTTCAGCGCAACAAATCCCGTGAGCGTATAAAAAGTCCTCCGTAATTTGTGTCAACACCCAAAGATAGCATAATTTAATTAAACGAGTGAACTAAAGGCGTTTACAGTAGTAACTCTTATCTTCAGTTGACAAATAGTAGCACTAAAAGAGAGCGTTAGTTAGTAGATAATATTTAGCTGCAAAAATTACTAATCTTAGTCGATTTAATCTGTATTTGACATTAACCACAAGACAAGACAATTTAAAGGCTGCAACTACTCCACTGTACGGTAAACTAAGACCTAACAAACAACGATCATTCTTTTCGTTTTGATTTTAGCTTAGTGAACGTGTTTGCCATCCCCATCAGAATTATCTAAGCTTAACAATGTCTGGCTCTGCAAGTGTTCTTCTTAGCCAGCAGCAAGATCTATCAGGAAGGCGAGAAACACGTGCTCGGATGCGGATCGCACAAAGAAGGGAAAAGATGAAAACGATCGGTACTTGACCGGTCTTCTTGATAAGCTATAACATAGACTTGGCTATAAGGCATAGGATATAGGCTTCTTGATAAGCTATAACATAGACTTGGCTAAAAGACATAGGATATAGGCTTCTTGATAAGCTATAACATAGACTTGGCTATAAGACTTGATCGTCGAGGGACACGCACCGGATTGGTAATTTTTACAAAACGGGATTCTGAATGGTTGTTTCTTCATTTCTCCCGCTTCCATCTCGCAGGAGAAGACATTGAACCTTCTGATTGTACGAGGCGTTGGACAATTCAACAATCCGGAACCTCTCTTCTAGGTAATATACAGCATGAAGCGTGGTTAGATACAGAAACGGCTTTGCCACTAAACGCAACAGCGATAGTTATTGAAATAGCAGAGCTACGATTATACAGTATAGGCGTGCGAGGGCGCACACACACTCTTACAAGGAAAAACGAAAACGTTTAGGTCGCATGATCGGTGACCCAGAAAGACCACAACGAGGCCAGAACTGTCGCATGCTGGCGCTTTGCATAGTCAGCCTCTAAGCAGCGCTCTATCACCGTCGCAAATTGCCTCGGCGTTCCGCTGGGGATCTGCGGGACTGGCACGGTGGTCTTCACTCCTCCAATCATACGCTCTTCTCGCCTTGTCTCCGGCACTTGTCCGCTCACCATCTGAATCAACAGGCAACCAAAATGCCAGGTGTCGGTTGGCCGTCCAACCCGTTCCTTGGCCGGCGGGTAGAACGACTTGGGAAGGCACGGAGGCGACGGTGGGCATGGATTGTATGACTGCCCGGTAGCGCGTAGCAGTTCTGGAATGCGTGGGATGGAGATGAGCTTGGCAATAAGTTGACCGTCGGCTTTCTCATGAAGCATCACGTGGTCCGCGTAGAGGCACTTGTGGGCGGTTCCCAGGCCATGTAGAAACGCCAACCCGTTCAAAATGTCCGTTCCCCAAGCCTTGATTTCGGAGACGGCTAGCGGCGCCCCTGCCATTTTTGCAGTCAGGGTTCCACCTGAAACACGAGTGGCATTAATGTGCGTAAGTATTTTCTGCAACCGTGGGGAATCATTTAGTGGCTCGTAACCTCGAATCGACCGACCGATTTCCATGAGATTACCCGTCAAAGTTAGTGACATAACACGAATTCTTTGGCAAACAAATGCGTCAGCTTATTTCGTCTGGAAGCATTGCTGCAAAATCAAGACTGCGAGAACTCAGAAAAATTCACCAAACGTACTCTCACCGCGCAAGTTTGAATAACTTGAAGGCTGGGTCGCCAAACGACCCCATTTCAAAATGAGTTTATTAAACGATTCTTCATCTGTTTACTGTTTATGTTCGGCTAAAATTTAGCGAAACATCTTGTAATTAACGACCAATTTGAGATGCTGAAGAATTTGGTCGGTAAGTGATTTGTTGTTACTGCTTTGCTTATTTTCTAAAGATCTATCAGTTAGTAATGTTGGAAGACCCCTGGAGGTGACTCACCTGAACAAAACTGCATCACAACACGGGACGTCAAACGGTTCGATTCGGACGACTGGACGAGCAAATGTCTGACAATGTTAATGTGCCTCAGTTTCAGCAGTTCCGACAAAGATGTTCCCAGCTTTTCGAACAAGGTATTTGCTTGCTGGTCTCCGTTTTGGGCCTGGAGAACACTTATGTCCTTTATGACAATAGGCGTCTTCGTGGAATCGTCAAGAAGAAATCCTCGCTTGACCACCACCACACATGGGAACGCGGATGTGGAAATCGGCTGCAACGAGGGATCTGCAAAAATCATGAAAAACTAAGTGTTAAAGCGCACAAAGAGAAACGTTACCTGGTCGCAGTTTATTTCTATATATATATATATATATATATACTATATGTATATATACTATATGTATATATACTATATGTATATATACT
>LRSR01005229.1:0-11194 GCA_001579985.1 Hypsibius dujardini | reverse complement strand
GACAGACAGACAGACAGACAGACAGACAGGCAGGCAGGCAGAGAGGCAAGCAAGCAGACAGACAGGTAGGTAGGTAGGTAGACAGACAGACAGACAGACAGACAGACAGACAGACAGACAGGCAGGCAGACAGACAGGCAGACAGGCAGGCAGGCAGGCAGGCAGGCAGGCAGGCAGGCAGGCCGTCAGGCAGACAGGCAGACAGGCAGACAGACAGGTAGGTAGGTAGACAGACAGACAGACACAGACAGACACACACACACACACACGAGACACTCAGACAATGTTTTCCATTAAATGGGGAAATGTAATAGCAGAAATGTTTTTGATCATGCGGAGCGAGCGAAGCATTTCTTATTCAGCTCTGCTGGTGGCCGGTTTGATGTCCGGCCTCGCCCACGCGTACGCATGGGCACGTGTACGGTCTGTGTGGGCGCGTGGGCGAGGACGACGCGCTGTGTGTATGACGTCACGCAGCGCTGCATTCAGCTCTGCTGGTGACCGGTTTGATGTCCGGCCTCGCCCACGCGTACGCATGCCCACGTGTACGGTCCGCCCACGCCGTGTGGGTGGGCGACGCGCTGTCCGTGTGTCTGACGTGACGTCCTTGCCCATTGCCCATTGCCCCAATTATCAATACGCGAGCTCCGCATTTCTTAATGTATAACATACACTTGCTAGTTTAATTAATTAACCGAAATGAATTTAATTGACAGAAAATCGACAGGATCTGATGAATATATGAGTATTCATTTATTTATTAACAATTTTTGAATAAGAATGCGTATTCTTAAGACGCATAATTATATGCTCGTTTAGATTCGTTTAATAAAAGCTAGTTTATCCGTGTTTCTGTAGCTCGCAATGACGTTTAAAATTGAATGAATGGTTGGTTTCATAATTGCAGAACGTGCACTTGTGGACGAAGAAACCGCTGTGACTCCGTTTTCGGTGCTGGCTGACGGAGCTCTGCGTGCGGAAATTTTTGTTGCAGTCCGAGCAGTGATAGATTGCCGGAATCTTATTGTGCATGGGGCCTACATATTTTAGAGAAACGATATTTAATGCTGGATGTTTTTTACATCTATAATTAAAATATTACCCTCATTCCGGATATCGGCTAGTCCCAGCCAGTCGTCGTAATGACTCACAACCGGTATTTGGCAATTTAATTCAACATTTGTCATAGAGTAGTTAGTCGGCTGATCCTGCCGAACGAAATGAATTGAGCAATCAATATTAAAAAATGTGATACGAACAATGTTTAGCCCGATTCCGCTACGCATGTTTGTTTACCTGCTGTATTGTTTCTGGAAACTTCTGCCGGAATTCTTCACTAACCGGCGTCCAGATTTGACCTCTCAGCCTTTTTGCGTTTATTACCATGCAGGATTCCGGATCTTTGGCTTGTAGTCTTTCGGCGAGTAGCACGGTCCAGTCACGGAGTCGCTGCGCTGCATCCTGATCGTTCTGGTTACCTTGGGCGTGGTACTTACACTATGGGGGTAGAAAATACAGTTTAATAAATTTTTATCGATTTCAACCCTTTATTGTATATTAGTGCTTCTTACATTACTCCACATTTTAATTGCGGTAGGAAAGAGTTGAATCCATCTAGGACCCACAAAATTTCGAGCTTCGCTTATTCCTGACAAAAGATGGAGTAAACTTATTTGTTTACATTAAATAGAAAACATTTTTGTAACAATTATTTCGAAAACACATGTAAAGTACTAACGTACCAGGACCGATATTAACAACCGAGTGAAGTGTACCTCCCTCCAAAACCATGATTGTGCCTGGTTTCTGAATGTGAAAAAACACCTGCAAATCATAAAAAGATTAGGTAAAGATACAAATTTGATCAAAACGGGTTAGATGTTAACTACGTAAAACATATTCACACTAGGTCTGTAATAGAAACACGAAACCAGAATCAAACCTGAATTCCCGCGTCCAGTAAAGCCTGAACAGAAGGTGCGTATGACTTATGAAAAAACTGATGCCCGCAATCTTTGATGGGCGACTCTACAGTAACAATGAAAATCATGAGCGCAATGCAAGAATATCGATGTAAAAAAATTTATGTTTTACCTGCGTAGTACTTGCAAACCTTAGGAAGGTCAGTGCGTGCGACAGTGTACCATAATTTGGTGCCAGGACCATGATTGACGCAGACGGAATCAAAGAACATATCTTCGAAATGGAAGGGCGTGCCAGTTCTTGACTGATTTAAATACACCCAAGGATCAGACAACCCGCTCCCAGGTATATAATTGATGAACAACTCTTCAAACAGCGGAAAGCAGTGGTTTATTTGCAAAGCATTTTCAGCGAAGCTGATGAATGTTCCGCTTATGCGCTGGGATGGCCGTGAGAGATCTATTCTTCCCGACTGGGCGTATTCCTGCGCCTCGCCTAAAAGCCAATGATCCGCTGCGGAGATCCTTTTTATTGGGTAAAGCAACACCTCTTGCATAATTTTATTCCACGAACCACTAAAATTATAAACAAATTTTATGAAAAAAAATAACGAATTGAAAAACAGACAGAAAGACAAACTAATTAGACAAATAGACAAACAAACAGACAAACAAAGAGACAGACAGACAGACAGACAGACAGACAGACAGACAGACAGACAGACACATAACATTTACCTGTTAGACACACAAATTGCCATTATGTTCAATACTGTCATATGTGCCGTGAATGAGGATATTTTGGTCGGAACGTTGTTACTCTGCCGCCAGTCAAAATTGTCGGGCAAGACGGAAACTATTTGCCGCGCAAAATTAGACTTTCCGTATTTAGTTTTCCCAACAATTCCTCCTTCAACTTCCCGCTGGACGCCGGACTTTTCAAAGTATTCGTGATAATATTTTGAAGATCCTTCCCCAAGATCAATCTGAAACACGAAATAGATATAACCAGATCCGTTTGGGGCACAGATCCGTCATGAGAGGTGAGTCCGTGAGGCCAATAGGCGTGCAGTTTTATTTGGGTTGTGAGCATCGCTTACTGAGCACTGAGCAATTGCTCGTGCAGATCACAGCGATTGCTCTCCTACTGATACTCGTAGGCAGAGCAGTTTTATTTGCTCTTTGAGCAACGCGCACTGAACAATTGCTCATGCAGGACGCAGTGGTTGCTCTCCTACTGATACTCGTGTCTATGTGTCTTTGTGTCTGCCAGCCTGTCAGTCTGTGTGTCTGTGTCTGTGTGTCTCTGTGTGTGTGTGTCTGTTTCTGTCTGTCTGTTTCTGTCTGTTTTTGTCTGTGTGTCTCTGTGTCTGTGTGTGTGTGTCTGTGTGTGTCCGTCTTTTTCTGTCTGTCTGCACTTTAATCAACAGACAGACAGACAAATCGAAAGCGGAAGAAATAGGATTTTTTTGTTGTTCGATTGTTTTTTTATCCGTTGTGGCGTGAGGGGGGGATTTTCATGCGATTGGCGGGGGATAGGGTTGATGAGGTGTTCAGTGGATGATGGTATATGGTATCATTTGAGAGGCTACATCAAGTGTCCGCGCAGACTCTAAACACATTACACAGAGAGCGTAAAAATTGGTGGGAAAAAAACAAGAGAACCACCTGCCCTTCGCATCTACTAAGGGTCCCCTCTACGATGAGATTTTTTTATATATACAACGTACAATGTACAATGAAGTCTTGACCACTTCGTCTAATATCATCTATGAGTAGATAAAAAGAGACGTACAGGTTAAACGAATGAATATTTATGTATATATGATTCTTAATAGCAATTCAAACCCACACAATAATAATAGGTCTGCGTTTGCACTAACAACAATGTAAGTACGAGTATGACAGATCATCCAATTCAAGATGTGTGTGTGTCTGACCATTAAGCTCGTGCTCGTGCAGGGACAGCGATTGGGACGTTTAAGCTGTCAGCGTAAGAGTAAACTTAAGGACACGGACCAATAGGAATGAGGCACAGCGTGTGGCCTCTCTTGCGGTTAATTTTTTCAGCTACTGCCTGACATTAGGGGCAATGGGCCTTAAGTTTCGCTGTAAGAACGGAGTAAAAAATTTCAGTAGAATTCGTTCAGTTTATTTCCGAGAAGTAGAATAGTTTCCTTGAAATTTTCAGCTCTTGCGCCTTACGCCCAGATCCTTACGCCGAGTCTTTTAAACATCCGGTCTTAAGCGTAAACTTAGCGTGCTTACGCCTAAGTTTACGTTACGCTTACGCTGGTTTGCTTAAACGTCTCTGTTATAGCACTATCAGAGATGAGCACGTACGGCCGATAAAATTATGCATTAACCGAGCTAAATGTTTTATTTCGGGTAGCGCAACCCCATGGCCAGCAGTAAAAAAATTAATTAAAAAAGTATGCGGTATCCGAGCACGGTGGTACTTACTAGGTAAGTTCCGACCGTTCGCATTTCCTTTGTAGCACATTTTTCAATTACTGAAAACATTCGAGAATTGTGATTATCGTTAAAGTCCTTGCGCGATAACGGTATTTGAGGTCCTTCCCGAAGCTGCATGGCGGTGGATCTTTGTGTTACCCTAAAACTGACTAAAAGACGGAAACTGAACTTTACTTTGTCTTTGCGCCCTTTCAAGAAGACACAGAGCCAGTCTGATCCAAGGCGCGGATCCTATATTAAGCTTTTATGGCTTATCAGATGTTATCGCATCTTCTCTGGCTCTGTTGTGTTTGACTTGATTCAACTTCTTCCCTAGCTTATATACACGTATGGCGCGCCAAGTATAAAGAAGGTTGTACGAGTACCACACCCTCGCGATCTTAAAGGACAGGGCGGAATACCCTAGGCGTGCATTCCGCCCGCCGTGCTCCGTATTTTTAGACCGGTGTGTGTGTATGTTCTGCACTGAGGCGGCGTTTGACTGTCCCTTGAGATCGCGACGATACTTTACTTGTGCAACGATTTTGACACACTGCGCGAGCACTCGTGCAGCTTACAACTATGACAATGTAGTACGTGGTGTATGGCGCACCAAGTGTTAAGCAGACTGCACGAGTATTCGTGCAAAGTATTTGACACAAATGCAACAGCACGTGGTGGAACTGAAGTTTTTATTTTTAAATTATTATCAACTGATGAGATAAACATGGTATGCAATTTGTCCAACAAAAAATCAAAATTACGTGATGAATAAATAATTAATTATATAATAAGGCATAAAAAAAACTAAATAATAATGAAAAAAAATGTCATTAGTACGGTTAGTAGACAGGATAAATAATATTTAATGTCTTTATCTTTATCTGTGCATGTGTTGTTTAGGTATATTTAAAGATTTGTTAAATGCCCGAAAGCAGTTTTTAATTATAAACAAAATTTAATTTAATTTAATGTAATGGCACAAAAAGAGAAATCATTAACTAAAATTCTGAATTTACTTTAAATATTAGAATTTTTACTTGTACGGAAAATGTGCCGTTTGTTTCAAATAAAGTTAGTTTTTTGTGTGAATGAACTTCCAGTGGTATTTGTTGGTGTTCTTGTCTGACCGTCTATCTGTATCTATGTTTGTGTACCGTGATACCTGCGCCAATGTCTCTGCCTGTGACTATCTATTTTTTCCGGCCTGTAATGTCAGTGTCAATGGTTGTCCATTTCCGTTTTGTTTCGTTTTGTTTCGTTTTGATTCGGTCATTTCGTTTTTTCTTCGTTTTGCTTACCCAAGCGAAATCATGACCTGTACCGGGCCACAATGGCCTGCCAAGAAAGCCTATAGCAGACCTGTACAAGGCATTTCGCTCTGACTCGTAGGCCATCCGATGGCCATCCTCCTCTGGCCTTCCACCACCAATACAGGACGTGACACAGGCCTTTTACAAGTTGTTAGTATGTGGTCCTCCGACCTGCCGTCTTCTTACATTCTTGTTTTGTTATTTTCTACGTAAGATTCCTTGGAAATACCAGTTTTACCAGTACTTCTTGCTAATCGTTGGAATTTATGAACTAACAGGGGAGCTCCTCTCGGTCGATTGATTCATTGATTTACTCCCAAATTTCGATTAGTTTTCATCTTTACTTAAATTACTGCCGCTTTCTAACCTAGTTTCCTAATTATCTATCATGCTTTGCTCTACGTATTACTATAATTTATTGTATCACATGTACTTTACCCCATCACGGCAGAATTCAAGAAAAGAAAGTCAAACCAAAGAATGAAGGACTGATCAATGAATCAATAAAAGGAGGCAACACACGAAGCCTAATATCCCAGCGGTCAGCCAAAGTGCAAGAAAAACGCATCGATACGCGAAACCTCCCGCCGAAAACAATTAGAAAATCAATTTTGCCATCCGAAAATTGAAATGCAAATCAGAATTGACAAGAATCAAAGATCAGATAAAGAAAAGTAAATCCAAAGCAAACGCTCCAAGATCAAAATGGCACCACTATCTCTTTGCAAGAGATGAGACTCAAAATGAAGATTCAAATGCAGATCTTTAAAAGATGAATGAAGTAATTCAATGGAGCTAAAAACGTTGGGCAAAATCGAAAATATAATTCGGTGAATGAGTTTTTAACGACTGAAATGCACAAATGCGAAAATCCATCTGTGCAGAGCGCACAAATAGCGCATTGTGCATTGCGCCTGCCGGTGCACTGCACCAGACTAGAAAAAAATAGTGCTCCCAATAAAGCTGTGTATTTTAAATCGAAACAATCATGTTAGTTTTAAAATTCATGAATAATTATTTAAAAAAATTCATTTGTTTCTAATACCATTTCTCACTGATTATTGTTATTCCTTCCGAATAGAATTACTTACTATTTTATATTATTTATTACTCATTATTTTTCGTTATACAATAACTATCTTCATAAGCATTTTCAAAAAGTGAAATTATTTCATTTAAATGCGGCGTAGCTTCCAGTAGTGTATTGAAGGCCATTCCATGCCCTGCTCACGGTCTCCATTCACAGGCATGTGAGATGCCGTCGGCTGGTTCACGGGAGTTCTTTGGGAGGCCCTCAACCGCAGACCTGCCAAATACCCTCCACTCGTTTTGTTTAAGCAAACAAACAGACAGAACAGGCAAGCAGACAGACAAACAGACAAACAGACAAACAGATAGACAGACCGACCGACAAACAGACAAACAGGCAGACAAACAGACAAACAGACAGACAGACATTTAGACAGGCAGGCAGGCAGGCAGGCAGGCAGGCAGGCAGGCAGACAGACAGACAGACAGACAGACAAACAGACAGACAGGTCGACAAACATTCAGACAGGCAGGAAGGCAGGCAAAGAGACAAACAGACAGATGCAATGCAGTGACTTCACTTATTTGTTTTCTTACCCTCTTTACCTCCTGCCAAATACGCTCCACTCGTTTTGTATAGGCAAACAAACAGACAGAACGGGCAAGCAGACAGACAGACAAACAGACAAACAGACAGACAAACATTAGACCTTGTCTAATTTCTCACTAAACTTTTGATTTGTATTAAATTATCAATAATTTTTTTAGTTTTATATCATCATATCAGGTTCATTTTACCAGTTGAAAAGAATTAAAAAATAAAAACTTTAGCTCCACCACGTACTACACAGTTGTATTTTTTGCATAATTGCATCTGGCAAGTAATTGATAAGTCAGGTCACGTAAACGCAAGTGTTCAAGACCATTAAAATGGGAACTCCTTTAAAGTTGAAATGATACATGCGAATAGTGGAGCACATTCCTTGGTGCAATCCATTAACCTTGTTCAGCATTCTGCCCTGAAAAGTTATGTATTGTCAGTTTAAATTTTCGGCAAACTCTTTCATACAAAGTTAAAACTTGCACCATTTAGCAAAGTCCCTAACCTTCATTTGAAGCGAAAGCGTTCCATCTCGGTACTCGGTTCACGTATTTGCTCATCCTCCTGCGCATTGGGCGTGGTTCCTGAAACTAAAATTAGATTGGCAGACAGTGATCGGAAAAGATTCGCAGACAAAAAGATAGCTAAACGGATGCAACATTCGTTTGAGAAACACAAAGACACAGATGCAGACGCATACACAAACAGAAACGCCGCCACCAATCCAGGCATAGACACAGGCGCAGGCACAGTCGCACTTACAGACACAAGCACAAATACATACACAAACACCACACGCACACGCAGACGCAGACGCAGACGCAGACGCAGACACAGACACAGAAAAGACACAGTCGCAAACACAGACAGACGAAAGACAGACACAATCACACGCAGACGCAGACACAGACACATCCAAAAATATCAGCACAGACTCAGACACGGATATAGACACAAACAAGGACGCAAACGAAGACAATCTGGCGGAAACTGATGAAGAGAAAAAGAACTAAAATATGCTGACCCGAAAGACAGAACAGTACAACAGGCAGGTAGACAAAAGGAAAGACAGTCAGAGAGATAGGCAGGCAAACATACGGATCGAATAGACTGCAGGAACAAAATGAGATAGGCTAGCGTAAAATTCTAGCATACCTGAGCATTGACGCCGAATAATTTTCCAGAAGAACAGCAGTGCGGCGGCAGATCCGAGAAAGGCAGCGATCCCTCCAGCAACGCCGCCAACCAGAACCTGAACGGACACACCGCTACCTTCGCTGACCATATTGACTTCTCGCTCCGCCATCTTGAACGACTGAACATTTTGGGCGGTGGCAACAGCTTTGACAATGCCATTCATTGCAGTTTCTACAGCGACCGGGCCCGGCAAACCTTGGGTAGTCTTTGTGGAGTGCGTGGTTGAAACTGCGGTTGTGGCGGGGACATCTTCGCGTGCATCCAACACTGCATCAGCAACTACAGCACCTGTGGCAATTCCACCGGCAGCCAAACCTCCAGCAAGCACCTTTAAACTAGCAGTTTTCGCGGCACTCATAATCTTTTCCTTCAGTGCCTTGCCTTGAGTGGGCGGCGTATCAGGGATCAAGGCGACCGAGGCCGGTGGATTAACGACAGGCACTACATCTAAATCAGGACGCGGAAGGGCTGGCCGGGGAACATTTGGCCTTGCGCGTGGCCGTGGGCGGAAACGCACTCTAATTGCTATTTGACCATCGAAAATTAGAAGCAGAACAAAGGTAATAAGCAAATATTGCACCATAGACGACATTGTAAAGGTCAACGGCAAAAGTAAAGTTGAGAAAAATGAAGAAAATGATGCTCGAGGGAAACAGCTAAATTACTATAAATAGCGCTTTGTATCATCGAGATGGGGTAAAGTATATCTTGTGGGGTTCGCTGGTATACCAATCTGCTTGATTTTTTCCGGTAAATTTTTCATGATGCGTCACCCGAATGAATTCCGGAGGTACCAACGCCTGCAAAAGTGTTGCTAGCCTGCCAGTTTGCGTCTGTCAAGTCCTCTCAGACTCACGAAACATGGCCGTTTATCCATATTTGGAATTGTGTGACACGTGAGTAGATCACTGGTACGAGCTCTGTTGAAGACCCGTGACTGGGTTCGACACATATATATATACATTGTTCTTGCTAGTAAGCCATAAATATAATCTTACTTGAAAATACGTGAAATATTTTGCTTGATTTATTTTCCTACTATTGATCTGCTGTCTTTACGCGACTTAAAATGGCTTGAAATTATTATCGCTCTTAATTCTTACTATGGATGTTTCACCGTCGGAAACCATTGATGTGGGCGAGACGTATCAATCCACGGCGGCTTTTTTTTCCTTCTTTATACCATACGAAAAGAGGACGTTCCAGAAATTTTCAAAGGGGAGAACCGAATTCCGCAAAGATGAAAACAGTAAGCAAAGCTTGTCAGCTGAGAAATGTTTCTGCCGTGAAGATCTCATGTATCTGGTATTAGGAGTGGGTCTCTATGTTGTTTGCGTAAGCCCACGTTTTGTGATTTCCGTTCAATTGTAAATCAATTAAATTGTTTTCATATATGTGTAGCGCGTTCAAGCAAATTTTTTAAATAAAAGTATGTCAGCGTATTGCTTGTGCTGAAGTCGGCCAAATGGCGCTCGTAGAACGGCGAACCGGTCGGTGCGGGTCACTGTCGCCCATTGCAGTAGATATGACGGCAGGTGGCGACGTGACTAGTGAACCGGGTGGTGATAATCGGTGGTGATGGTGAAAGGGCGTCCAGTTAGTTGGACTGATTAAATGGTCGTACGTCAGCCCAGTGCAATAGATGTGAGGGTGTCCTTTTCGGCGGATGGTGCGGGGACTTGAGGAAAACTTAGTCAATTGGATGGACCTTATGCCGGGAGGCAGAGGTTGGCCCATTACATTAGATGCTAGGGCGGTTATCGGCTTTCTCGTGGGAGCTTGCGGTGACTTTCGAGGACTCAATTAGTCGGCTGAAACCATGTCCATAAGACGGAAATTAGAAAACTGTTGCGCCATGTGAACAAAAACGGGTTCAGATGGTCCCAGTAAGTTTAATATGACGGCAGACTGTATTGTACACGGCCGGTCAGATGATAACAATCAACAGAAACAAATGTTTAATATTTTACCGAATAGTGTTGGCCGTAGTGGTCCATACAGAACCTTCTGTATTCCTGTAACTCCGGAGTCAATGCTGACGTTCAGCAACACTCAATCTTGTCTGCCCGTTGGCTTGTCAATATGTCGATTCGGTCTAATTGTTGAAACGGATATCTTCATATAGTTATGCTTCGAGTAATCTGACTGCAAATTTTTAAAGAGAATTCATTCGTCACTAACTCCATTTTTTTATTCAGATAAGTCAATAACAGGCGAGTACCAAGTTCTTCACCTCGGTTGTATCCGAGGCCCGAAAGAAACTAAGGGCTACCAAGCAAAGGGTATCAGAAAGAACCAACAAACCTTTAGAAACGACTGCCAGGCCAAGTTGAAACTTGCGTACCAAAAGAACCAGAAGTGCTTAAAACTGGTCGCAGCAACATGGACACACAATCACGATCTGTCAGAAGCGATGTTTAAACACCTGCCTGCCGAGCGCCGACTTGATGAAGAGCAGACTGCACGAGCCCGGGAACTTCTGTCAATCGGAACGCCAGCTGCGGCGGTAACTGCCGCACTAAAATCGGAGACCAAAAAAGTTGTACGCAACAAAGACGTACACAACATAAAAACTAAGGCAAATGCTGATGAGCGCAAGGATAAGACAGAAGAACAACTTCTTGAAGGCGTCATCACTGAGGCAAAAAGAAAAGATCCGTTACTAGACGTCAAATACG
>LRSR01005228.1:0-10937 GCA_001579985.1 Hypsibius dujardini | reverse complement strand
CTGTCTGTCTGTCTGTCTGTCTGTCGGTCTGTCTGTCGGTCTGTCTGTCTGTCTGCTTGCCTGCTACCTTTCTCCACTTTCTGGAGAATGTCGACACCCACGCGGGCGAAGGCAGGAAGTGACCACCAGACCGCTTCCGTTATTAATGGCGCAAAGGCTCGTGTAGTCCGCCAAACTTCCTTGTCAATCACCATCACGCACTCATTCCTCAGGACGCCCAGTTCCAGTTCAATATTTGCGGCAGATGATCTGAAATCGCCCAATACCTTGGCCGTGATCCCCGGGAAGTGTTTCAGGCTTCTTAAGAGGCCGGTCGCCGACACCGTAACCATCATCAAAGTAATCCTGTCCAGACGTAAATTGCTTGCTAAAATGAATTCGAAATGCAGGGTCGGCGGTTGAGTTTACTCACAGAAGAACGCCGATGCAAAGAATCAGACAGACGGATAGTCCCAACCACAATGCTTTATAGTAGCTGACGTTGAAGCGCTGAAATCTCGCCCCAAGAAGTCCGAATTTGACGCGCAGAATCATGACGATTATTCCTTCCACGACATCAAAGTTTGAGTTTTGATCAAATGGATTGTCACAGAAATAAATGGAGACTAACCTGTGATTGGCATGAGACATGCAGGAGCAATCATGTTCTTCCCAAACGTTAGTAAGTCTTGTCCCTCCTAAACGACAGACAAATAGTTCTCAAACACACAGACACAAACACAGACACAGACACAGACACAGACACAGACACAGACACAGACTCAGACAAGACGCAGGCACAGGCACAGGCACAGGCATGGATAGTATTTCATATGGTCTTACATGATGACGGATAGCTTGCCACACGCCAGACGCAAATGTCATCGAACCGTTCTGGATAGCCGAAAGATTTCGGAAGATGGCACTTGAATATTCTACAGAACCAAATGCCAAATGAACGCCCCATTTCGTGAGAGCTTGCACAATCCAAGGCAAGACCCACGTCTTGCGAAATAACAAATGATTGTACGTATCCGTCTCTGTAAATGACTTTACCGTGCGTGATATTAACGGGAAACATTGCCCTCGCGGCTGCCCTCGCACGGATCATAAAGTAATCCGTCACCCAGTTGGAAATGCTCAAACCCGGCAAGTTCTGCGAGGAAAACCGTTGCAATTCCGGCACCGGAAAAGTAACCGGAACGACCGTCGACCCGTTCAACGGGACCAAACCGTCCGAAGTTCCGACCCAAACCGGAACTGCAGTCGTGGTTTTCACCGTTGTCGTTGCCCTTGTCGTTCCATCCGTTCCGTCCCTTCCGTCCCTTCCATCCCTTCCGTCTCCTCCGTCCCTTCCGTCCCTTCCGTCCCCTCCGTCTCTTCCGTTCCTTCCGTCCCTTCCGTCTCCTCCGTCTCTTCCGTCCCTTCCGTCCGTTCCGTCCGTTCCGTCCGTTCCGTCTCTTCCGTCTCTTCCGTCTCTTCCGTCCCTTCCGTCCCTTCCGTCTCCTCCGTCTCTTCCGTCCGTTCCGTCTCTTCCGTCTCTTCCGTCTCTTCCGTCCCTTCCGTCCCTTCCGTCTCCTCCGTCTCTTCCGTCCATTCCGTCTCTTCTATCCGCTCCGTCCGTTCCGTCCGTTCCGTCTCTTCCGTCCGTGTCGTCCATATCATCATCATCACAACGTACAGACCCCGGCAGACACGTAATACTAACCAGTAAGAGTAACACAGCAGAAAGATGGGAATAGGAAACCATTTTTAAAATCCCACACAAGAAATTGAGTTTAAATAAAATTTTCTTTAGAAAATCGATTCATTTATTATGCGAGAAGTTTTTCAGTTCGATTTGAAACGAATCATGCAATGGCGCGGCACCATGGAGACGGACGGAAAAGTACCAGCGCAATATGACGATGGAGTTTCGATCACGTATTTCGATGCTCCGTGACGTCATGAGGCTGTAGTATTTTCAGATCTTCGCAGCGGTTTTTTTCTTCTTGGGGCGTTTTTTGTGCGGGATTGTTGAAGAGTTATGCGCATTCCGTTTGCCGGTGTGCTTTTCGGGAAGAAATCGCCGCCAACAACGGCCACAGACCAACCGGAACGCCATTGGTACAAGGTCTTGTCAACGAGTAAGTACAAGGTCTTGCCAAAGAGTAGGTACAAGGTCTTGTCAAAGAGTAGGTACAAGGTCTTGCCAACGAGTAAGTACAAGGTCTTGCCAACGAGTAGGTACAACGTCTTGCCAAAGAGTAGGTACAAGGTCTTGTCAAAGAGTAGGTACAAGGTCTTGTCAAAGAGTAGGTACAAGGTCTTGCCAACGAGTAAGTACAAGGTCTTGCCAAAGAGTAGGTACAAGGTCTTGCCAACGAGTAAGTACAAGGTCTTGCCAACGAGTAGGTACAAGGTCTTGCCAAAGAGTAGGTACAAGGTCTTGTCAAAGAGTAGGTACAAGGTCTTGTCAAAGAGTAAGTACAAGGTCTTGTCAACGAGTAGGTACAAGGTCTTGCCAACGAGTAGGTACAAGGAGTCGGAACGAAATATCACACTCCGATTTCCTTGAATTTTTTTTTCCAATTAATGAACTTGAAATGAAGATTTTAGAAAAATATTTCAGCGCCCCTTCGAGATTTGATTTCCGCAGGAACACAATCGAAACCTTCCAGATTTCCCTCACGGATTTACCATACAATCCAACGGCTGATTGGTTGATTCACTCTCGCGTAAAGTTTTGATTCAGGGAAATCGGAGGGAGATTTCTCCTTCTGAGTTAAAATGATTTCAAATTTTTTTTCAGGGACGAAAATTAATCGAAATTTAGACGTGTTTTAGTTGTTTCAGTTTTTCCTCTTTAATCACCAAAAAAATTGTATTGTTTTGTAGTGTTTGCGCGAGTACCAGTGGCTCGGATAATCGCAAAGAAACCAGCCAGTCCTGAACAAGGTAAAGTGATATCAGTTTTTATATGAACTTATTTTTGTATATTAATTTAGCAATTTTTATTTTTTTAAACTTATTGATTTTTTTATATTTATTTTTTATTCTATAATACGCGTATTTATAAATACACACTTGCTTTTCATGCCCATCTGCCCAAGTTAAAGCCACCCTTTAAGCTTTGGCCCAGCAAAATAGGTGGTCCGAGTTCGAGCCAATTCCAGCCAACGGGAGCAGCTCCTTTCGATCGATCAATTGATTGAGCAAATTTATCTTTTGCCGGTTGAGAATCCTTGATTGATTTATTGAGTGTTTTTCGATGCCTAAAATGCCCCAGCCTAGTAAGCCACGCCCTCTAACACCGATCAAAGTTATATTTTGTATATTAATATGCTTTTTTTCTGATTCCACTCCGTTCTGTTCTCCGATGGTCGGGGAGGTTCAATCAATCAATCAATCAATCGATCAACCAATCAATCAATCAATCGATCAATCGATCAATCAATCATTGAAAAGCAGCAGCACGCGGTAGCTGGAATTGGCTCGAACTCGGACCCCCTATTTTGCTGGGCCAAAGCTTAAAGGTGGCTTTAACTTGGGCACATGTATTGTGTTCTTTTTTTTCGAACTTGCAGAACAAGCACAACGCTTTGCTGATCCAGAGCTCCCGCCCACCACATCACCCACTAGTAAGACCGAAATGCCTGAAAATCCTTCAGTATTTCCCCGATCTCAAGGGACACTTTTTTGCCCTGCCAGTTAATTTGATCCACCCCGGATCTTATCTGTTCATCAATGTTTGCTATTGTTTACCTACAAACAATCAATCAATCAACTGTTTCAATGTCTGCGTCAAGAAATTCCACTTGATCAATCAACCAATCAATCAATCGCTGCGAAATTGCTCTTAAATTTCAACCAATCACGACACAGTGAATCCGATTGAACAGTCAACCGATGACTGGAGGGGGTGGGGCTTAACTGTCCCTTCAGATCGGGGGAATACAGTCTGACTCGTGCATTTTGTCCGGCATGATAATGTATTTTTTTGCAATTATATTTTTGCAGGTATATTCCACAACAAGACCCATAAATGAATTCCTCTTTTAAACGACCAAATAATTACTGTTTTCTCAAGGTCATTGCAACTACTTGAAGAGCGGCATTTTCTTGTCAAATTTTACGTCATTTATATTGTCGATCAACGGTGACCTGTTTGGGCGTGGTTTATTTTGGAACGGGCAAAATTCAGCTCGGCCATTAAGAGAGACTTCCCTTCTCTGCATTCAGCAGCCAATAAGTTGTTAGGGTCCCTTTCCCCTGTGAAATAAAGCGAGAGAGATTTTAGATTTCACGGCCTCAAATTGATGAAAAACAATTCTGGCACCTTGACAATTACAGGACCACGTTCCGTCATGGTGAATCCGCCGAAGCCTTTTAACAGTTCTCTCGTTTCAGCTGTGATTTGAATCTTCATTGCTGTCAAGCGGCAAAGGGAACGCCCAAATTACAACCGAATTAGTCAGACGCTTTCTTATAGGAAAGAAACTCTTACGTTCTCCCGTGGATTCCATTCGAGATGCGACGTTAACAGTATCCCCGAAACTACACCAACAAACAGTAAATATTGACCGCCCTATTGTTTCGGTGCTAACTTGGAACAGTTTTTTTAATTTTCAGTTTAAACATGGATTACTCCGAAACCCCAAAAAAATCAAATTCCTTCAGCATTTTCACAACAATCACTGGAATTAATTACTAAATTATATATATGCACACATCTACTCACAAATAGTTGCAAGATTAGTGGTTGATTCGGGCACCACCTTTAGCGACAACTTCTCAGATACGTTCAGGAATACCGTCGTATAAGGCTCTATTCAGGAGTTCCAATTTCAATCCACAATTTCATGACAATGGCTTCGATATCGGATAACTTCTCTAAATCATGTTACAATTCAGTTCAGTTTTGTGCGACAACTTCTCAGATACGTTCAGGAATTCCGTCGTATAAGGCTCTATTCAGGAGTTCCAGTTTCAATCCACAATTTCATGACAATGGCTTCGATATCGGACAACTTCTCTAAATCATGTTACAATTCAGTTCGGTTTTATGCGACAACTTCTCAGATACGTTCAGGAATTCCGTCGTATAAGGCTCTATTCAGGAGTTACAACTTCAATCCACAATTTCATGATAATGGCTTCGATATCGGATAACTTCTCTAAATCATGTTGCACTTCTCGTACGATTCAGTTCAGTTTTACGCTTGAGAAACACGAGGCTGTGGAATTTAGGGCTTGCATGCAGGGCCAACACAAAAAGGGACTTACAGACAGTACCGCGGCATCTTCAGTCCCACCACCCCGGCAACACAAGGACCTGAGTCAAATAACATTTCGGTTTTTCATGTTTTTAAAAAGAAACCAGAATAATTTTTCGCCTGAAACAGGGAAAAATTGTGGGTAATTTACCGGAATTTATTCCTGCCCTAATTTCCAGCGAAACGTCCGGTCGATTCGGCACGGCAAACAGCGCGATTCCCTTCAGCAGGTCCAGCGACATTTGAGCAATCTCCACGGCGTGTCGATGGCCGTTCCTTTCCGGCAAACCAGATGAAACCTAATTAACGGTACAAATTTCTATACACCACCGCAAACGCGTTCCACGTATTTTGAATTTTGAAACTTAAAATTTTGAAACTGACATTTTGAAATCTGAAATTGAAATTCTGAAATTTGAAATTTGAAATTTTGAAATCTGAAATTGAAATTTAGAATTTAGAAATTTGAAATTCTGAAATCTGAAATTTGAAATTTTGAAATCTGAAATTGAAATTTAGAATTTACAAATTTGAAAACTGAAATCTGAAATTGAAATTCAGAAATTTGAAATTTGAAATTTTGAAAACTGAAATCTGAAATTGAAATTTAGAATTTAGAAATTTGAAAACTGAAATCTGAAATTGAAATTTAGAATTTAGAAACTTTGAGATTTTGAACTTTGAACCTTGAAATTTGAAAAGTGAACTTTTCAACTTGAAGACGCACCATGTAAGCATCACCGATGGTCTCGACCTTGTACACGTCAAACCGCTCCAAAACGCTGTCGAAAAACGTGTACAACCCGTTGAGCATACTGATGACGTCCATCGGCGAGCCGGCCGCGGAGATGGTCGTGAAGCCGACAATGTCGCTGAAGAAGATGCTGACACTCTCGAAAGCTTCCGGCTCGACGTGTTCGCCCTTGGTCAGAGCTGCTGCTACCTGCCTGGCAATTCACACAAGCAAAGCTATTAATATTATCCAGTTAACAAGGAATCGAAACGGGATTTGAAAATCCGTTGCAATCCTTTTTCAATTGGCCTAACCGAATCGTTTGGAAAGTATAAGGGCTGTACTTACTTCGGAAGAAGTTGATTTAATAATTCCTCTGAGCGGCTTTTCTCCTCCATAAACTGTTGCGTCTTCTCCGCCACCTTCATCTCCAAATCGGTGGCGTACTGCTCCATCCGTTTGAGCAGCAGGTCGACGATATTATCGCCGACGTCTCCGATGATTTTTTTCAGGCCTTCTTTGATCTTTGCGAAGGTCGGCCGCTCCACGGGCACTTCTTCCCAACAGCGTTCCATGAGATTGTATAGTTCGTTGGAGCAGGCGGAGCGCGGCACTCGCGGTCGAACCGGCGGGATAGTGAATGTGATGACCTGTAACAGTACGGATGCTATAATGTCCAATAATTGAAGTGTACACGTTACTTGTTTTCTCCTAGTACGTCATTTCAACAGTCAATCCCTCCGTCCCTCCGTCCGTCCCTTCATCCGTCTGTCCCTGCGTCCCTCACGTCCGTCCCTGCATCCCTCCGTCCGTCCCTTCATCCCTCCGTCCGTCCGTCACTCCGTCCCTCTGTCCGTTCATCCATCCATCCATCCGTCTGCCCGTCCGTCCGTCCCTTTATCCCTCCGTCCCTCCGTTACTCCATCCCTCCCTAACTCAGTCCCTCCGTTACTCCGTCCCTCCGTTACTCCGTCCCTCCGTTACTCCGTCCCTCCCTTCGTCCCTCCATCCCTCCATCCATTCGTCCCTCCATCCCTCTGTCCGTCCGGCTGTCCGTCCGTTTGTTCGTTCCTTTCGACCGACGGTAGCAAGGACCGTTCTTTCCTACTGCCTTCCACTCCTCATCTCTCTCTACTTCTGACACTTTGTTCCAGTCCCTTGGCTCAACATTCGTCATCCTTGGGTCTCCATTCCTATAGCCGACCCACAGATTTGGCCCTTCACGAACGATTCGACTTTCCTGCACCCTTCTACCACTAGGTACCATCAAGCCGTTTCCCGTTCTAATACACTCACTTCTTGCAGGATTTCGCGGTCCGTCAACGCCAGCTGATCCGCGGGCAAATCGAACGGTCCGCTGCGCAAAATAATTTGCTGCAAGAGAATGGCGAAGCTGTACACGTCCCCTTTCTATTAGAGAAAAACACACACACACAACATCCGGTTACGATGAGACTTGGTTTGCGTTGATGTTTATACAACCTGAGTGCCTTCCGGCGGCATGAACTGACGCAACAGCTCCGGCGCCCTCCAGAGGAGATCGTGGTAAATCCGATCAGCCGCGTCGGTCGCCCGCGGCGGGAAGAGGTCGCTGGGATTGCGGAACAGCGGGAGACCGTAGTCGGCGATTTTAAGAGTGAACCGCGCATCGATCAGGCAGGTGTGGGAGGTCAGGTTACCGTGGGATGAGATGGCGGTCGAGTGGAGATATGACATGCCCTGAAACAGGGTAAACTTCCGGTAATCTCACTTGCCGGTCAAACACACGTGGCAAAAACCTCAGGCTGACCGAATTAAAGCCAACTTTTTACCGGCGCCCAGCAAAAAGGGGTGGTCGGAGTTTGAGCCAATGTCGGCCAATGCGTGCAGCTGTTTCTCACATCGCTTGATTCATTGATTTAACACCAGATCGCCAAAATAATTCAAAGTCAATCAATCAATCGACTGAGCATTGACCAAAATTGGCTCAAACTCCGACCACCCCATTTTGCTGGGCGTCGGTAAAAATTTGGCTTTATTTCGGTCGGCTTGAAGTTTTTGCCAGGTGTTTAGTACACGAACATCCGACACATACAAAGACAATGTCTCTGATGAGATTGTTCTTGAAGTTCCAGTCCAGTTTGATCATTTCATTCTCGAGGATATCGGCCAAGGACCCTTTGCCGCAGAGTTCGTTGACGATGAACTCGCAATGGCCGCTTCCCGTCAGGCTGATCCCGATGAGTTTTTGCATGTTCGGACTGCTGCAGGCCTTTATCTGTCCATAAAAATGAGCTTAATTAAGGAAACCATGGTTCCGTGATTGGAACCCGGAATTGGCTCACCATATTGAGTTTATGGATCAGTTCCAGGTTAACTTGTCTCTTGAATGATGCCACGTCCGTCAGTGCGACAAGATTGCCTTTGTACGTCGCCAGAATGTCACAGATATACATGGAATGACCAGCGGTGGATTGGCTGATCTGTAATGTGGAGTTCCCACGCACTCAAATCCCTCAGACATGACAGACAGACAGACACACACACACACACAGACAGACAAACAGACACACAGACACACAGACAAACACACAGACAGACACACAGACAGACACACAGACAGACACACAGACACACAGACACACAGACACACAGACAGACACACAGACAGACAGACAGGCAGACAGACAGGCACATAGGCAGATGGAGAGGCAAGTACCGTTGTCGGCTTTGAGATGGAACTTCCAGCTCGATTTTGCATGATGGAGAGCTCTTCCATACCAATTCTCCACCAGTTCGGATCAAAGTCCTGACGCAGTTTTCTGCAATTCAAACATAACACGTACGTGGGCCAAGCTATTGCAGATAAGAAATATCCTTGAGAACATTACCGGAGTCTTAAAAACACGACTATTGCAGCTACTCCAAGTCCGATCACAGCCAAAAGCGGAATACTTATCGTCAAGGCGAGAACTCCACTGGAGATTCGCTCTTCAAAGCATCTTTCCCCGCGGAATCCGCAGACTGGCTCATCCGGCGGCAGCTGGCCGTGCGCCGATGGCCACGTCAGGTTCTTCACCGACCGGAACACATAGAGGCCCTCCGTGAAGTTCAATTGAATGTACTCAATGGCTGACTGATACGAAAAATCATCGTGTGAGCAGATCGAAAGGTAGACACAAAAGTTCTTTCTACAAGAACTTGTGTTGTACTTGTATAGTTCCTTTAAAAGGCCTCAAGGAATACCTCAAATTCACCGGTTTTCACGTTGATCGTCCGAAACTCGAGGTCGTTGTCGCGCTCCCCGTCCCGGCCGATGCGCATCGGTCCGGCTAACCCGCCATATTCCCTTCCCAGGATCCGGTTGATGATATCGGTCCCGCCGATGCGGTCGTACCCGCTCCCCACCATGGAGGCGACTTCTTGGGCGTACATCATTATGCCTTCGTAATGAGCTGATAGAGACGCAAGAAAAAACCGACAAGATTTGACCGTAACACGCAACAATCTGTGCGCATTTATTTGTACAGGCGCCGGCAGCAAAGTTGGACCAGTTTGCGCAAACGAGTTTTTCACCGTTGTGTGTATTTTATTCTATTTTTTCGAGTTTTCATCCTGAAAACCCTTTGCGTCTAGCATCTGAATCACCCTTCCTCTCCAGGATTCCATGACATCACGTCAAACGCAAAGTGGGAACCTCCTTCCAGACCTGGCGCGCTGCAAACCGCAAACGTTGCAAACCAAGAATGCCTTTGCCCTTTTCCTTAAACGTTGATTTTATCAAATCCAGTCCGAACCGAAATCCATAGGATCCAGGCCAGGGCTGTTGGCTGTCCAATCCTCTTTCCCGATGTACTTGACCTTCCCGACCTGGCGCGCTGCACATCGCAAACCAAGAATGCCTTTGCGCTTTTTCTTAAACATTGATTTTATCAAATCCAGTTCGAACCGAAATCCATAGAACTAAGGCCAGGGCTGTTTGTTCAATCCTCTTTTCTGATGTACTTGACTTTTTTCGATCTGAGGTAAGCGTAGACCGCAAGCGTCGTGTGACTGGAAGCACTATCAAAGAGGTACTTGACCTTCCAGGCCTGGCGCGCTGCACGTTGCAAACTAGGGATACCTTTAGGCTTCTTCTTAAACATTGGTTTTTTTAAAATCCCGTTCGAATCGAAATCCATAGGATCCAGGCCAGGGCTGTTTGTCCAATCCTCTTTTCTGATGTACCTGACTTTTTTCGATCTGAGGTAAGCGTAGACCGCAAGCGTCGTGTGACTGGAAGCACTATCAAAGAGGTATTTGACCTTCCAGGCCTGGCGCGCTGCACGTTGCAAACCAGGGATACCTTTAGGCTTTTTCGTACTAGAGAACGCCTGGCATTTCACTTCCCCATAATACAGAGGCTCTTACCTACAATTGTGGGATCCAGCTGTCGACAAGACGTGAAAGACATTTAAAAAATAGTTTTTTTGTTTGTTTCAGGAATGGGTTTTTTGGTACCTTCTCCAATGGCCGGAACGTGTAGTTGTAGAGAGTTCTCGCAGAGTGCTTCACGCTCTCCTCAAACCTCTCCACGTCGCTGCTGGGGATGGGTCTTCGTAGGCTCATGACCATCAACGACTGAAAAGCGTCCTTAGCGATCTGCGAATTGATACACGGAAGACCCTAATTAATCCGCCATCATATAGTTTGCTAATCTCTCAGGTCTTAATCCTCCCTCAGTTACTTCTACCGACTTACCGCATCGTTAATGTCGCCGTGATTGTAGCGAATCGTACCCCAATATTCCAGCTCAAATAGCTCCACCGCAAGAAACAGCTGTCATCCGCGAAGGGAAGCGTGTAAGAAAATATTCATGCACGTGCAATATGTTTAATATATTAATATATATATATTACACTTTTTTATATGTAGTAATAGATATACACATATATATTACTACATATACATTACACTTATATATCAGATATATATATATATTACTGTATATA
>LRSR01005226.1:0-12783 GCA_001579985.1 Hypsibius dujardini | reverse complement strand
CTGTCTGTCTGTCTGTCTACTTGCCTGCCTGTTTGTCTGTCTGCCTGCTTGCCTGTCCGCCAGTCTGTCTTTGCCTGCCTGTGTCTGTCTGTTTGAAAATGATTTCCTGTGAATCCAGTCCAGAGATGGGGTAATCTCTTCCAAGGCAGGATGTTCCTCAATCTCAATGACATACCCTTACATTAAACAGCACCATCAAGCTCCATTACCTACCGGTAATGCCTCTATCCAATAGCGCGTACACCAGCGCCTTCTTAATTTCCGTTGTCAGCTTCTCCAGCAGGTCCACACTGTCGGTGTGGTTCAGCACCGCCTTCCGCACCTGCTGCACCGCGACGATCGCGTCGGCAAAGTCCTCCGCCTTGACCATGATGTCGCGCGGTCGCAACGCGCACTGGATGATGGTCACGTAGAGATTGACTGTCTCCACGACCAGATCTCGCTGCCGGACATGCTTGACAGGATCCATCACCTATTATCGTGCAAATACAAATTTCAAATAAATTATACTTTTATTTTATTTAAAATGAAACGAGACAAATATTTTAAAAAAATCTACTCTATTTAATTTAATTTAATTTTTATTTAAATTTAATAATGTTATTCGCTTTTCTTTATTGACTCAGCGGTACTCACCGCGGTTGCGACGCCGTCCCGTCCACCTTCCCGCATCTCCCCGTGGAAATAGGCGTCAGACAATCGCATAGAGTGGGTGAGCGACTTCACGGCGAAATCACTGAGGGATTTGATCAGCTGACAGAGGGATGCGGAACTGGAGATGGTTTCGTGCTTGTCGCGGGGAGCGGAAGTCGGCTCAACAGCCGTCTGGCCAGGGCCGCTGCCGGGAATGTCGAAGTCCAAATCAAACGGGGAGGCAACTTGAAAGTGGAACTGTATGTGAGTATATGCGCGTGTCTGAAATGAGAAACAATTTTTGGGATAGGAACCTCAAAGTCTGCAACTTCCTTGTGCCTCCACTTACTGTCTGTCTGTCTGTCTGCCTTCCTGCCTCTCTGCCTCTCTGCCTGTCTGTCTATCTGGCAGGCAGTCAGTCAGTCAGTCAGTGTGTCTGTCTGTCTGTCTGTCTGTCTGTTTGTCTGTCTGTCTGTCTGTCTGTCTGTCTGCCCATTTGTCTGCTCGTCAGTCTGCCTGTTTGCGTTACCTGAAAGGCCTCTTTGACATCCTTCACAGCTCCCGTGACGTCCGTGAAATGGAAGCTGTATATCTCAAACATCTTATCCATCGTGTACGTGTGCAAATTACCGATGCACTCCCACCCCGGATCTCCTTCCACCTCCAGCTCCCTCAAATGCCGACATAAGTGAATCTGCTGCTCCACCGTTCCCGGCATCACATTCAGCTCGTCTTTCAGTGTCTGCCTCAGCCCGTTCAGACGCTTATCCACCTCCTGGAAAATGTCCTGCAACCCACGTTAAAGTATACTCCAAAGTTATTTGAAAGACAAATCGGCGTTTGAGTTCGGAAAAACAAGAAGCGCATTTTCACTGCGTCTGCAGTTACAAAACAAATCTGTCTGTCTGCCTACCTACGCATATGTCCAGTTGTCTGCCTATCTGTGTGTCTGTGTGTCTGTCTGTGTGTCTGTCTGTCTGTCTGTCTGCCTGTCTGTCTGTCTGTCTCTGTGTCTGTCTGCCTGCCTGTCTGTCTGTCTGTCTGTCTGTCTTTCTGTCTGTCTGTCTGTCTGTCTGTCTGTCTGCCTGTCTGCCTGTCTGCCTGTCTGATCTCATGCTTTATTTAAGTTAGAAGATGAAATATTACCTGCAATACTTTGACCGGGCTCTTGCCCAGCAATTGCTGCAGCTTTTTATAGTCCACGATGATGGCGCGAAAGTGGCGGATTTTAATGTTCTTATGCGCGCTCGAGAGGAGATCAAAGACGTAATGGAAGCGTTGGACGGTGGCGATGCAGTGCCGGTAGAAGTCGATGGTCTGCCGGCGCTGGAACACCGCCTCGTACGTGCGATTGGACAGGTCCCGCGCGGAGGAGATCTTCTCAATCAAACTGTCGACGTTCTCGACAAACTCCCCGCTGTCCTCGCCGAACCGCACTTCCAGGTTGTCCAGGGTGTCGATGCACTCAAAGTACGAGCCCAAATGGCCCTTCAGGTAGGCGATCGGACCTGAGAGTTGTCACACCAAGAAGCGTTCCATGCAATTTAAATTCCAACAACGAGAAGGAAGAAAGGAAGAAAGGAAGAAAGGAAGAAAGGAAGAAAGGAAGAAAGGAAGAAGGATGAGACGAACCGTCGATTTGTTGCTTATTCTGAGTCTGCATGTGCCGCAGTCCGTGTTTCAGGTCTTCCAATGTGGCACCGCTGTGGTTTTCCAGCAGGTACCACGCGGGGACAAAGTTCTCCTGGGTCATATTGCCAGAACCTGAAAAAGTGTCCAAGCTAACTGACTCAGGCAAGAACGGAAAGATCTTCCCTTCCGTTGGAAAGATCTTCCCTTCCGTTGGAAAGATCTTCCCTTCCGATCGGGGAGATCTTCCCTCCCGATCGGAGTGGAATTTTTTCCACAAATACCTCTCCATAAATCATAATTTCGCATCGAGATTTCGGGATGGAAATCACATCCGCGGTTTCAGAAAAAAATAAGGAAGAAAAAACATTCCCGCACCACTTTGTGCTATGGCCCGGGGCTTGATTGATTGATTCATCAGGCGCGTTTCCCAAGTTTCAATTTGTTTGTTTGTTTTTGGAAAACGTTGTTTTTTTTTGGAAAACGTTGGATTCCAAGATTTCTGACACCATTCCATTCCAAATTCGATTTGGAATCGCTTGACAATCAACAAGCGACACTCTTTAGGGAATGCAATCAATAAAGCGGCTAAATCAACTGAAACAGTGAGTCACTGCATTTAGTCCTCAGAGGTGAGAAAATGTGCAAACTCACCGTCCTGAAACATCTCCAACAGCTGCTCCTCCGTGTAAATGCATTTGGAGGGCTCATCCGACAAGGCCAGTGGATCCTCCACCAGAGCTGTCGGTGACTGGGCTTGATTCCTCCCGGCTTCTGCAGAAACAGAACTAAATGTCTATTCTACGATTACTATTAAATTACGATTACTATTATTACTATTATTACTATTATTACTATTATTACTATTATTACTATTATTACTATTAATAATATTACTATTACTATTACTAATATCACTATTACTATTACTAGTATTACTATTACTAATATTACTATTACTATTATTGCTATTACTAGTATTACTATTATTACTATTACTAATATTACTATTACTAGTATTACTATTATAACTATTACTAATATTACTATTACTAGTATTACTAGTATTACTATTATTACTATTACTATTACTACTCTACAATTACTATTATTAATATAACTATTACTAGTATTACTATTACTATTACTATTACTATTCTACAATACTACTAAATTATCATTACTATTATTACAATTACTATTCCATTAAATATATCTAAATATCTGTTTACTACCATATCATATTTAAAATCATACTTTTATTTAAAATCACTGAATGTACTAGAAATAGTATGAGGCGGAATGTGTATTTCGGCTCACCCTCCACTTGGTTGATAAATCGGCTCACTCATGGGCATTGACTGATTGATAACAACGTCAAACTCGGAAAATGATCCTCTCTTCCACGCTCCACTCGAGTCAGTTCGCTTCGAAACGCCTCAAAACAACAAACTGACCGACGGGGTGGATCGAACGACACACACATATAAAATGAACAATCAAGCCAATCAATCAACGGCGCAATCATTTAACGAACAATCAGACAAAATCCAGCCGTTGATTGACTGATTGATAATTGACAGGGTGGATCGAACGACACACAATAAAATGAACAATCAAGCCAATCAATCAACGGCGTATTCATTTAACGAACAATCAGACACAATCCAGCCGTTGATTGACTGATTGATAACAACGTCAAACTCGGAAATAATCCTCTCTTCCACGCTCCACTCAGTCGATTCGCTTCGAAACGCACCTCCAAATCGAGAGTCATCCACCCATACTGCGCTGTCCTTGGTGGGCCCAACCGTGTCGACATATCCCCGGAACTGCACCGTGCAAGTTCCCCGACCTCCTGCAAAAATTCTTCCACATTGCAAAAATTCCGCATTGCAAAAATTCTTCCACATTGATCCGTCAGCAGGCAAATATGTGAGAAGCAGGTCCGATTACCGGTTTTTGTGGTGATGATAACATCGCCCGGGCCCTGGTTGTTCCCGGAGCGGCAGAGGATCTTGCTGGAGCTCTGCCATTCCGCCTGGAAGACGCATTCCACGCCGCCGATGACGCAGCTCAGCAGATCATTCGCGGAGATACCAAAGTTCTCCCCGCGGACGATGATGCGCGTCCCGGGTGGGCCTTCTTTGGGCGAGAGACCGGTCACTTTGGGCGGATCACGACCCATTCTTACGGAATTTGTTATTTAGAGAAGGGAAAAAATGAATCACAAACTTTTAACTAATCAATGAATCAAGCACCAAAAAGAAGCTGCTTGTGTTCACAGAGAAAGCTGGTTTAAAGAAGGAAACAGCTACAGTATGTAGGAGAGGGAACGAAAAAGCTGATTGTAGGGAACAAAAAAGCTGATTAGAGAGAACGAAAAAGCTGATTGGAGGGAACAAAAAAGCTGATTGGAGAGAACAAGAAAGCTGATTGTACGGAACGGAATGCTAATTGCAGGAAACACATACTACCTTTAGAGAACGGAAAGTTGATTGTAAGGAACAAAAAAAGCTAACTGTTTGGAATGGAATATCTAGTTGTACGGAACAGAGCGCTAATTGCAGGAAACACTACTTGTAAACAACGAAAAATTTGATTGTAGGGAGCAAACCAGCTAGCTGTACGGAACAAAACATCTAGTTGAACGGAACGAAAAGCTGATCGTAAAGATTAGGGAATAAAAAAGCTATTTCTAGCTTGTGAGGGATGGAAAAACTAGTATAGGGAACGAAGAAGCTTCTGATACGATAGCAAACCAATCATTACTATTGGCAGTAAACAAGAGCCTGGGCAGACCGACAAGCAGGCATGCAGACAGACAGACAGATAGACAGACAGACAGATAGACAGACAGACAGAAAGACAAACAGACAGACAGACAGACAGACAGATAGATAGACAGACAGAAAGACAGACAGACAAACAGACAGACAAACAGACAGACAAACAGACAAACAGACAGACAGACAGACAGACAGACAGACAGACAGACAGACCGACAGACAGACCGACAGACAGACAAACAGCCAAGAGATATTCTAGATTGCTGAATTTGCTGCAGCAGTTATCATTTTAACTTCCGAAATCATACGACACTTCAACAAAAATTAACGCTACCACATAGGCAACAATTGAGGCAAGGAAAGAGACATTTATAGTTGGCTAGCAGCAAACGTTCCGCTCGTAGAGATAATGATTTCGATTTCGGACCATCTGAAACAAACAGAACATTGCGCATTTACGCGACAGTTTACCCCGTAGAGATTGTGGCATCAAACCAACAAACAGCTTACCCGCGAATAGGCAACCAATCGGTACCGGCGCACCCTGGCTTCTTCCAGAAGACACGCTGCAGATTTCTGCTTCTTCGTCTGCATTTGCAAAAGCCGCCTGGACGAATATGCAAAACAGTCGAGTCATAACCGAGAAAAGTGCATAGGCAGGTAGATACAGACGGACAGACAAACAGATAGATAGGCAGGCAGGCAGACATACAGCCAAACAAACAGGCAGACAGGCAGACAGACAGACAGATAGAAAGACAAACAGACAAACAGACAGTCAAACAGACAGAAAAACAGTCAGACAGACAGACAGACAAACAGTCAGACAAACAGACAGACATACAAGTGGCCAAGCAACAAACAAACATACCGATTCGTCTCCTCACGAGCCGTCTTCAAGGAGATAACGTTATCCCGTGGGATGCAGCGCTTCTGCTGTCGCTGTTCAAAGCATTCATCGCCGTAGCCGCGCAAGTTCGAGCGATAGCTGTTGCCGTTCCTCACATCATGCGGTAAGCGAGAACCACTTCCGTTTAGAAGAGAACGCTTCCTCCTCGTCAAGGGGATACACTCTGTCCAATTAGACAGCATGCGATCAGCATGCTTCGCCTGGATCTGCTCCTGGCGTTGCCAGCTACGCTCAAGGAACTTTCTCTTTCTACAGCAGAAGGCTTCCTAGAAATGTAAGTCGAATCTTGAATCTATCCCGGTACAAATAGGTCCATGTTGCACATATGAATAGATAGACTTACAAAGAGACAAACAAAAATGCTCATTGACCTATAGACTTGACGGAGAGGCAGAAAGACTCCGGGGCAGACAGGCTGCAAGAGACACAAACCGACAGACAGACAGACAGACAGACAGACGGACAGACAGACAGACAGGTGAACAGGCAGGCAGGCAGGCAGGCAGACAGGCAGACAGGTGGACAGACAGACAGACATACAGGTGGGCAGGCAAATAGTGACTGTCGACTCTACCTGTAAGGAAATTGGCAGTTGACCCATAAACGGGACATCCTTCTTCTCTGTTCCGCGGAACAGCTCGGCTTGCGTCTTCTCCGTTAAGTCCAACGGCGGCTCCGGTTGCGACATACACTTCGTGTCTTTCGGCAAACAAGAAATCTCAATAGACTCTCCAGTCTCTGTCTGCAAACCTCCACCACTACCACCACTAACAGCGGCGTCATCTGCCCAATACCGGCACCTTCCGCTCCCACCAGCCACGGTGACTTTCTCCGGCGTCGTCCACGTCAGCTGATAGCCCAATGCGCGTCGGCGTGAGCTATCTTCATCTGTAAAATCACAACGCTGCTCAGGGCAGCCATCAACAGTCGGCTCATCAGTGAGGACCTCAAACGCGGGCGGGGAGATCTCCGGATTCCACGGCACTTTGCACGGAGACCGCGGAGCTTGCTTCCGGAATTGACAAAACATCGAGGCAGAATCCGTGCTGGGTTCGGGGATCGGCAGTTTCCGCAGCTGTGTCTGTAATTGCAAGGTCTCGCAAACGGTACAGTAGTCGTTCGGGTCATACGGCTTGACCGGTTCAGCGACGACGCTGCTGCTGCCAGAGGAGTAAGGACAGACATGATTGTCCGCTGCTTCCCGAGTCGGTTCGCTCGGGCTGGATCTGCCATTCTCCGACGCACTGTGAGTAGGACTTGCGTGTTTCATTGCTTCCGACCGATACGAACAAGGCGATTCGCGGCAACTGTGAAAAACACACAAACAACGTCAGTTGAAATCACACATTTCCGATTGATTGGTCGATTGCTTTAAGTACTGTTTCAGCATCTCAGGCATTGATTGATTGCTGATTGCACGCAACGACTACTATTAACCCGATCGATCAATCAAGCGATAGGATTAATGATTGCACGCAATGACCACTGTCAACTCAATCGATCAATCAAGCGATAGGATTAATCATTGCACACAATGACCACTATCAACCCAATCGATCAATCAAGCGATAGGATTAATCACTGCACACAATGACCACTATCAACTCAATCGATCAATCAAGCGATAGGATTAATGATAAAGAACAACTTCCAACGAGGTTGAGTTCGGATGCGGTAAAAAGCCAACAAACCTGCACGCCGGATTTTCGCAGGGTTCGCCGTTTGTTTGGCTGTCATTACGCTGCTCGGAGGTAATGGCAGAGTGGCAGGAGACAATGGGGGAGCGCGGGGAAGCATAGTGGCTGTCAGGGAGGACTGATCGTGCACTCTCTGTCCTTCTCGCTCGTTTGTCGCGCTTCAACTCCGCGTATCGCTCGAAGAGTCGGTGCATGCGATCCTGCACCTCCTGGAACATCAAATCAAACTGCGTCGGGCTGTGCGGAGGGTACGACACGAGGGACTCCGCGGCGTCCAAAGAGGTTTCTTCCATGGTGAAGAGCGTTTATTGAAGAATTTTAATTATATTTTAGATTTTTATAAAATTATTGCTGCGTTTGTACTGTAAACACGCTGCGGCAGGCCGTACGGGACAACTTGGTTTTAGCTTGGTTTTAGCTTGGTTTTAGCCATGGCGAGCCGTCGGGTGCACAAGCGTACATATATCATTCCGTTAATCGATCAATCAATCAACGGACTGGATACGCATTACAAACTCCTCACACTCACAGGTCTCTTAGCAATCCGCCAGTCCTCTCGAGAGTGCAAAAACGGTTCATCGTTCACCCAACACGACGACGTTTGAGAGATTGTGATCATATAAACTGCTCCCAAGCGAGATTGCGAGATATTACCCAGGAATTATGACGAACCAATAGGTGGTGCATGAATTACGTATATCGCGTATGAACCACGCCCACTTGACAACATCGACTAAAATGCCACCTGCAATTTAACTCCATCGCAGAATTAATTGTTTTTCTGGAGATTAAATTTTTCTTGCACGCAACGGGCCGAATCACTTCAGGGATCGCTTCAATTAAAGTGTCTCATTTTCGGCCAGGTTCTGCTTGGTCTGAGTCTCTGCGTGCCTGGTCGTATCGAACTAATTACGATTCGCCCAACCGATACTGCTTGATTGGGCCGAGTTAATGAATCCCAGGAAGCTCATGCGCGATTTCACGGGATGTATCACTCGTGGTGTGCAGCGAACCGGAGAGCGCGTGGGAAAGGTGCACACTACAGCGATCGACGACACCGTCGGTCGAATGATGGAGGATCTGGACTGTACGAAGAACAGAACGGCCCTGGTGTTGCGGAGTATTGAGCGAGTCTTGAAACCGTTCCGCGGTATGTGCCCCCAAAGCAGACACAGACACAGACACAGACACAGACACAGACACAGACACAGACACAGACACAGACACAGACACAGACACAGACATCAGAAATGCGGAAGTGACATCAGCGTATTTTTCTTGATGTTTTCCTGTTGGCAGACCAGAGTGAAACTGTGTATATTTATGACACTCAGAAAGGAAGCAAGGATGAGCAACGACAGAATCCCTTGACTGAACTGGGGAAACGTTTGATCGGAGCAGTAAGGGGCACTGGCGAGGCAAGTCCGCTCGGTATGGTGAGCCGCTCTTCAAAGCTGCAAACACGACGTAATGTAAAACAGTGATCTTCACAGGAAAAACGCTCTTGCTAGTTGGCGAGTGCGAAAAAGATCTTGGTCTCGAAGAGCTTCGGTTTGTTAGCAAGACAGCTGAATGTGTTTTACATCCGATGCGGGATTTTCTGCGGCACGACCTGGCCACGGCACTGGTAGGCAGCTCGTTTTCTCGTTACTTGCATCAGTGAGCTAGCCCGCGGACGCTTCATATCTTCCTTTGGCCAGAAAGAAAAGAAAAACTTGCAAAACCGACGACTCGATCTCGACGCAGCAAAAATGCGGCTGAAAAAGGCTAAAAATGAGAAACAGATGGTATCGGTACGTAACCGATATCACTCCGACAAAGAAAAACGACTATATATCCTTTCAGAGCTAAACAGACAGCAACCCACGTGGGCAGTCACATCTAAAGACATTAGGATTTCGACACGGGCGTAGACACAAACACAAACACAGACCAGACACAGACATAGACACAGACACAGGCACAGGCGCAGACGCAGACACAGACGCAGACACAGACACAGACACAGACACAGACTAGACACAGACACAGGCACAGGCGCAGACGCAGACGCAGACACAGACACAGACACAGACACAGTCACAGTCACAGACACAGACACAGACGCAAACCCAGACCCAGACACAGACACAACATCAGGAACATGCGTAGTACTAATGCACAGACACTAGCGCAGAGGAATATACAATTTTATTCGCTGTCTTTGATAGGGAGAAGCAGGATTACGATTTGCCCAGGTGGAATTTGATCGTCAAATGGAAATCACCAGAATCGTTCTGGTTAAGGTGGAGCATGCCAAAATGGATCACCTTCGAGCCCTCATTCGATTTGTCGACCTTCAATTATCACACGAAACAGAGTCCACGGCGATTCTTAAAAAGCATAAGGGACTTATAGAAAAGTACGTTGCTGTGTTACCTTGACATGGCCTAATGTGTGAGTAGCATTACAATTAGATCCACTGAAATTAACCTTCAAAAATCTCATTGTCATCAGATATCTCTCGGACAGCTTAGATTTCAGCACGACGTCGTCTGACACAGCCAGGGATGCTGGTGATTTCGGTGAGAAGGTCATACTTGCCCGTAGCAGCGTGCAATACCAGGCTCAGCGACCGCAGGAGATCACCCTGAAATTCGACGAGCTAGTCAAGGTGTACGAGAATAACCCCACAAATGAGGATCCCGACGTGTGGATGTTCGTCGAGACTGAGCACGGAAAAAAGGGCTACATTCCGATGGACATACTTAAACCAAATGTACCAGCGGGCGAAACGAGACCAACAACCCCGTAATCCCAGACATGAACGTAGACAAACGCATGTGGCGTAGACACAAACACAGACACAAACACAGACACAGACACAGACACAGACCCAGACACAGACACAGACATAGACACAGACACAGACACAAACACAGACACAGACATAGACACAGACACAGACACAGACACAGACATAGACAAAGACACAGACACAAACACAGACACAGACATAGACACAGACACAGACACAGACGCCCACTGTTTCTCTGGTTGTCGGGTTTTTGATACGGGTACATTTTATTGATCAATGGTAACTGACATGACATGCCACGCGGGCTCGCTGACAAACCGAACCAATCCAACGGAAACAAAAAAGGGTAAAAAACTAGGCGGCTGTGTCTGAATTCGTTTTTTCGTAATGATAAGAGGAGAAATGCACAAAGTAAAAACTGGTGTCTAAAAGGTGCGCGTTGGGCGTGATTTGGATGTGGTCGCAATTGTGGGTACCGTTTTTCATGCAGGAGCTTGCGATGTCATTCGGATTGAGATTAAGTAACACCGTACCGGGATGAGCCAAATTGTTCAGGATCTTGTGTATAGTAGCTGCGGTGGTTGGGACCACCGAGGAATGCTGATGAGTCCCGACTTCTTCAGAAGTGCGCACAACACAATCCAAAGTTATAGTTCACCATCTCTGCGGATCTTTTTTGCAAGGCAGGCAGCCAGACAGACCCCCAGGAGCTGTTGAAAATAAAGCAATAGGATACATAATTGTAAGCGGGGATACTGTAAAGAAATACGATGTAATACCGGAAAGAAGGCCACGCCCAGTCCGATCCCTCCCACCATCACCATGTGTTTTCTGGTTGACTCAATAGCAGTCGGCATACACCCCTAGAAATACAGAAATTGCCATCAGACAAACAGACAGACAGGATGACAGACACGCAGACTGACAGACTGACAGACAGACACGCAGACTGACAGACAGACAGACAGACAGACAGACACAGACAGTCAGACAGGGGAATTTTGTTACCTTTTTATAAACCGGACACTCCACGGTCTCAATGTCTCCGGGTTGATCGCATTTTCCAACTTTTATTGCCTGGATGCTGGAACAGCCTATGGTCTCGTTTTTGCAGCACGAATTGGGAACTACCCCGGTGGCGGTCATCCAGTCTTTGTAGGCTGTAACTCCGCAGCAGCCGAGCTAAAACAAGCATCGGTTAATTACCGATTTCCTTCGCGGAACTAACTTCGCAAGTAGTTGCTATCAAAAACGCATCGTACCTCCCGCTGGAGCTTATCCCACATCATTTGGTCGTGTGCGGCACTGGCATTGTGTCGAGCGATTCCAATCATCGAGTCGTTCATCCGCTTCTCAATTAATTGTTGTACCTTTATGCATATGAATCAGTCAAGAGAGATCTTTCCAATCGCTTTTGTGCAATTACAAATACAAATTCAAGTCCAAGTACCGTGCCCCGTTCGTGGTAGGCGGCGATGCAGCCAGCGATTTCGAGCAAGAAGACGATGGCGAGCAGGATTGCGAACTAAAAGATCAATTTATGTTTTGATAATGTTCCATAAGTATGTTCCCTAAATATGTTCCCAAAGTATGTTCCATAAGATGTTCCCTAATTATGTTCCCTAAGATGTTCCCTAAGAATGTTCCCTAAGATGTTCCCTAGAAATGTTCCCAAAGATGTTCCCTAAGAATGTTCCCTAAGCATGTTCCTTAAGATGTTCCTTGAGATGTTCCCTAAGCATGTTCCCTAAGTATGTTCCCTAAGTATGTTCCCTGTAACTATGTAATACAATGGATCCGGATCCGGATGTTGGTTACTAAATTGGTGACAATTGATTGATTGCCCGAACGATTGATTGATTGATTGATGGGCAATTACGCACCACAATCAAGGTCCATGAAAGGCGTTTGCACGTGCCGAAGCAGCCGAACGCCGCGACCAGGACCATGATCACTCCCGCCGCGATGAGCAGAATCGGTGCAATAAACACTTGTCCGTCCAGGCTGTTGAGGTAATCCTTGTAGCGAATCTGTGGAGGAATATAAGCGCTTGTGGGATGAGAGGCGGGGAGCAAACAAAAAGCGCGCACTTTTCGAGTGTTTCCGGTGGAGTACAAAGCTCCACACTTCAGAGAGAGGCGAACCGGAAAACAGTGGTGCACTTAAACTGCTGTAGCACATCTACATACCTGGACGAATGAGCCGAGGACCACCAACGCCAGTCCGCAAAGCTGCAGAAAAATAATTAAATAAATTCAGCTCGCGGTCGTTCAGTCTGTTGTCTGTGTCTGTGTCTGTGTCTGTGTCTGTGTCTGTGTCTGTGTCTGT
>LRSR01005223.1:0-10620 GCA_001579985.1 Hypsibius dujardini | reverse complement strand
CGCGACACCTAGTATTCTTTCTTCTGCTGCTGCTGCTGCTGCTGCTGCAACATTACCGTCAGTCACATCGTGGGGCGAAACTCGCAATCAGATCGCACAGACAGAGGACAGCGATGAGGTGTTTCGGTGGTGGTCGTGGTCCTCGTGGTGGTGATCGGACTCGGGGAAACGCGAGTGTGCACTCACCACACACGCCGGTCACCGGGTTGCTCGAGTACGAGTCGAGTCCATCCCGCCTCACGTGTGCGCGTGAGTGTTGCCTGTGCTGGAGATGGTGAAATAAAAACAGCAAAGCTCAAAAGCGACGATGCAGTAATAAGAAAATTCCAATCGGTGTACGCGGAGGGTAATGATAATACAATGCCGATTTGATGAGAGCAGTTCAAGCAAGACGAGGGGGCCTCATCATCCGTCTTGTTGAGAGCTTACGTATCCCGCGATCTGGTCGTTTTCGTTACATCCTCGGGGCAAAGCTCGCGAAGGCGGGAGGATCGGCGTCCTCGGCGGATGGAGCAGTGAAATCCCGCATTTTCATCAGCGCCACGTTGCAGCATGAGAAAGAAAGCGTTGTGAAAGAGCAGAGATCGAATATTCGTTTTCTCCCACATCCCCACTCCGCATACAAACACACACACACACACACACACACACACATACACACACACATATCCAGACATAAGGAGAAGAACCGGATCCAGACAGCAGTAGCAGACGACGGCAGCGCAGTATAGTGTTTGCTGGCGTCAGGGGAATCAATAACAGAAAGCCAGCGTTGGGATCTACGTCTCACCGGGATCTCGTCGAGAGAGACTGGATCAGTCGTTGCGGGGATAGCCGAAAATTCATCGCGCGCGCGCCCGCTTGATCAATAATGTTTGTCGGACGTCCAGCCGGCCGTCATCGTCGTGCGTGTGTGCGGCGCGGTGAAAGCGCCATGTGATGCCGCAACGCCTTCAGGCGGAAGAATTTCCTCACGGTTCCTAGAGCAAGCTTTACCTACCGACGACACACAGGGTACCTGTTCATCGGATGAAAGGGTCCCCGACTGTCCGGAATGAGAAAACAGATCACAACGCACAGGAAATGAAGGTCTCGGGTGAGAAGGAGACGGACTGCTGGGCGGGAATTCTGAACGCAAAGGTTCATGTTGGGTCCGCGCAAACTCAGGCATTTGGAGAACGGGAGCCGAAGGACCAGAAAGATTGACAGCAAATCTTATAGACGAGGCGTATGACTGATAGGCAAGCGAACAGACAGTTTGGTTGAAAGATGGACAGATGGACAGACAGACAACCAGGCAGACAGACAGGCAAGTGGACAGACAGACAAACAGACAGACAGACAAATAGAGGATAGGCAGGCAGATAGACAAGGTAGGCTGACGTACAAACAAGCAGACATAACAGCAGACAGACAGACAGACAGCGAGACAGGCAGAAAAACAGGATAGACATGCAGGTAGACAAACCTATCCGTAGACAGATGGATGGAGCACTTCCTTAACATAAATTGGTTTTCTAGACAAACAGACGAGACGCACAAGCACAGCCAGACTTAGGCAAAAGATATACCACGACACGACTCTAGCATTTTCCGATTATTCCAGTTTCCTCGGAATGATCAAATATCCGCACTTTCTGGACTAGACTTCATGCGGTTTTAGTGAGCAATTGTTACAACCGTTCGACGACAGACACGCCGTTAAAAAAACACAAACCCTACCACGCAAGTTTTTTCAACCAATAACCCAAGCTCACTGCAAAATTGTAACTGACCCGTACGTAGTACGCTCCGCGCTGTTGTCCGCTTCAACATCCTCCTCCGCCTCCCACAAGCACATCAAATTCCGTCGCGCAACAATTCACAAGTAGAGCAAACTACACACACACCACAAACAGATGTCAAGCGACTGAACGGCTGGTCGGATTTCCACCATTTGGCGCCACTATTGCTGCTACTGTACATTACAGACGGGAAAAAAATATGACGTGGTAATGAGTGAGTCGGCGCAGCGGCGTGCTCATGAGAATCATATTTCGCTACAGTAAATTTAAGATCAATCAAGCTGTGCGTATGCCGCCGCGGAGGCTATTTCTGGTTTGCCGCGGTAGGTGATCGACGACGATAGCGCATTCGGTCAGTAACACTTCCGTATGAGAGAACTAGTTCAACAGGCTCTAAAAATATTTTACAGCGTCGTTGGGGGAAAAATATTGTAGTAACAATAAACTTACTCAACTCACCAAACAATCGAAAACCGGTTAAGAAACTGTGACAATAATGGATAACAGTCACAAGGACAATGAAGCGCTTGACCTGCATGGAACTGCGCAACTGCCCGTCTGCCTGCCTGCCTGCCTGCTTCCCAACTTGTCTGTCTTCCCGTCCACCTATACGCCTATTTATCTCTCTGTCTATCGGTCTGTCTGTCTGTCTGTCTGTCTGTCTGTCTGTCTGTCTCTCTTCACATGCCTGCCTGCTTGATCATCTTACCATCTCACCATGCCGTCTGTCAGCTTAAATATTTCACCAGCCCTCCATCCACTGTTGTCTAACTTCATGATCTTCTAAGCGATTGTCACGCAATCACTAAGAAACTTTTCCAGAAGTAGGTCCAGTTTTACGTCAGCAATATGACAGTCAGTCAGAGTTGGTGCAAAACCTCTCTATTCATCAGTCGCAATTCATTCCTCCAAAAAGTTCCCCTTTCTCCATCCGACATTCCCGCTCTCACACAAAGAGAAAGCACAAGATGGGGAAGAAAAAATCGTTGATTCTATTCCAAGTCCTCGACTCGATCTCTCCCCTCACTTTCGAAAGTATGCAAACGCATTTTCATTGAAATTTCCCACCAGCGCACTTATTCGCTGGGCGCAATTCCGACGGATCAGCGCTATATCACATTACGCAAAAAAAGACTTGACATATGGTTGAATCGAATGCCCCTGCGAAATACCATTAAAGTGGCCGGTAGTGTGTGTGTGTGTGTGTGCACGATCACGGACGCTCACCGACCAACAAACCCGGCAAAACAGACACCCTCAAAACAATACACTTGGCGAGCAAACTAACTGGCAGATCTCCGCAGTCTCTTCCGTCGTCGAAATAACACACCAACGACCTGGTCATGATCATGATAATGAGTGAGGCAGCCCCTCCACCACCACTCCGCTGTATGGTCAGTCAACCAAGGCGCCCGTTTTTTTAAGCAGACAAGGAACCCCACAACAGACAAGAGAGAACTTGAACTATTGCCCAGAGGAACGAAAAAAACAACACAAACCACTTGTCCCCTCCATATCAAACGCAACCCTCCGCTCTACCTGGCTGCACACATAAAAGGTCCTCCGCACAGGCACAGACAGACAACGTCCAACCTTGGTGGCCACTGTCGAGCACCGGCAGTTCAACAACATACCTCGTACTGTGCTGTAGGAGGTTAGTTGAGAGGGAGAGCTTAAAATCCGACGCGCTCTATTGGATGGAGGTCAAGTTGCCTGATCCAGTCGGACAGTTGGCTGACGGTTGGTCCAGACAACGTAGACACACAGACAGCAGCGATGAATCCAGGCAGGTATGTGTCCGCCAGTCCAGTCAAAGGGACACAGACAAACGCGATGGATTCAGACAAGTTGGATGAAATATCTGCAAAGACAAAGAAAGAAGAGAGTCAGTCAGACGTCCTGGCGGCGATATTATGCAACTCTCGAGGAAGGAGTCACCCACATGCACACACACATACATACACGCGGTGCTTATTTACATGGCTCTAAAAGACGCTTTCAAAAGAGACATTTGGCCCATCCACGGGCAGTGTGTCTGTGTGCCTTGATGGGAAAAAGCAGGACCTACTACTACTACTACAGACTGTCTACTCTCGTGGGGGGAAACTGGGTGGGATTGGGATTGAGGGTGGTGTGTGTGTGTGTGTGTGTACAACGGACGCGTCAAGATGATGCTAACTTTGGGTGCCCTGCAATGGATGAGATGCGTTCTATGGAGTGATCGCGAGCTATATACCGACGAACGGGAAAGCCGAGTGCTGCATGTTCTCGGGAGGGATGGATGAAGAGATGGATGGAGAGATGCGAGTTATACGCGAGAAAGACAGCGGGAGGAAGGGCGAAAGTAGGTCGAGTTCCGTTTTACTAATGAGCCTCGACATCGACGAAATAAATATTGGTGCATGGGGGTATACACGTTTTTAGACTGACAGGGCGTTGTGTGCGGACAAAGGCCGGAGTGACACTCTCTTCGATCGACTGAACCTTTAAAAACGAATTTTTCTGATAAAGCGTACAGTCTCCAATGAACAGAAAAGCCACGTAAAAGTCAGTCGTTATAATGCCTTACTGTCTGTTTGTCTGTCTAGTTGTCTGTCTGTCTGTCTGTCTGTCTGTCTGTCTGTCTGTTGTCTGTCTGTCTGATTGTCTGTCTGAATGTCCAATCACCAGCTTGCTTATTTGCTTGTCCCGGTCTTGGGTCCACGCCTGCAGAGACTGCATCATCGTTCTCCAGTTATATCCGACAGATTGCTTGCCTGGGTCACGCCAATCAAGTCTATGAACTACAAACACACACACCACACAAAACGATAAGAAAAGCTACCACAAGTCGACTGGAAAACACACACACCCACACACCGCAATCTTCTCCGGACAAGACATGTCACACAAAGTCACGTCGTTTTCGCTACTCAAACACAGTCGACCAAGTAAAAGATGCAAGCGCGTTTTTTACCATCAATTCGATTAGCACCTTCTCCTTCTTTCTCGCAGTGCTCACCCGTTTACACAATGACAAGAAGGGGGTATAATGCGAGTATATAATTTGTTCTCCCCAGCAATCGTGAAAAACGATGGCGTCACCTCGGACCGACACCCCGGTAACTACAACCACTACTACAGTACAGTCAACTGTACAGAGCAGCGCCCCCGTAACCAACCAAAAACCACCCATCATCGCCCTCAGGTACTCCCTCTCTCAGTAGTCTCTCTAGCTCTTACTCCGTATTCAGCGTACCATTTTGCGGTGTCGTCAAACCAATCCCTCATATCCGCAAGAGCCACACACACACACACACAGACACACAGACACACAGACACACAGACACACACAGACACAGACACAGACACACAGACACACACACACACACACACACACATACACGGATAAGTAAGGAGGTTGTTAAGACCGCTACCGTCATCGTCGGACCTCAACAACAAGCACACAGTGCAACGATTTTTACGTAATTAACTCAAGAGCACTCTCTCCGGAAACGGCGTCGGCAGTGACTGCAGCTCTAATGGAGACATCGACACCACCACCAGCACCACACCATCAGGTCCTCCATCCATTGGGCACGATGTAACCGGCGCTTGATGAAACTGCTGAATTAGTCGGAAAACAATTTTTCCCGCGAGCGCGTTCCTCAAGTAAATGGAGACCCTCAACGACTACCACCCTCTCTCTTTCTCTCTCCGTCTCCGTGTGTATGTGTTGGTGGATTCCGTCGAGGAGCACGGCGCGTAAATAAACGCACTTTTTCAAACAAAATCTTACGCAAACGCGCGCTCCAAGCACGCTGATTGCGGCGGACCGACGACGACGGTGATATTTCAGTTGGTAAACGCCGGGTGAGACTTCAATTGGATTGGCACGCACACACCGACGACGTTACAGTCCGTCTTTGGAGTTGCTGCTGCTGCTGCTACGGCTCGAAGAGTCCTCCCGCTGTAACGGCATTTAAAAAGACACGATGAAAACCACGTGAGCCCAGCAGGGTGTGGAGGGGATCCATGAAGACGACGACGATGACCCAACAGGCGATGAGATTAATGAAAGACAGAATCCTCTCTGTGTGTAGAATAGATGGTGTCATAGAGGTCTTTCACAAGAGAACAGAACCACTTGCCATAAATAAGGCCAGCTGGTTCTGTTGTGTCGTCAAAAAAAGCGCGCAGGGCTTGCGTGCAGTCGCAGAGGGGACTTGAGGAACGGACATGGCCGAGAGACACCTCCATACACGATACAGTACAACGTACAAGCAAAGCAACACCTGATTGCCTTGCAAGCCGACCAGTGCGACTCGACTTGTCTCGCTCGTCGTCGCCGCCGTTATGGTCGTGCTGCTATTCGTAGTCAGTGAGATGATTAGCGGATGGCCTTGGTATAATCTCTTCAAGCGAGTTGTTGTAGTTAGAAGATCACAAACCTACTGAACGGCGTACCACTGTCTGAGTAGAGTTGATGAGGAGGGAGAAAAAGAGAGAGGTCTTCAATAATGAGGGCATGCAGTACATCGCCGTTTAAGCAACTAAAAGGCCGTGTCGCAGCATCCGCCAAGGGTCCGTTTACTGGTGCAGACGAGCCGTGGCAGCAGAAGTCCAAGACATCAAACAGACAGTAAGAGAACTGATCAAAGATGCATAGCCGGCTAACAGCAAGTTAGAAACGAATATGAATAAACAGATAGACAGATATAGGATTGATACATAGATGGACACATAGTCAGACAAAAAGACAGACAAACAAACAAGCAGGCAGGCTGACAGACAGACAGACAGACAGACAGACAGACAGACAGACAGACAGACAGACAGACATACAGACAGACAGAGATTACTGCGACGGATACGCAGCCAAAAAGAGCAAACAATAGAACTGAGGACTCGACAACTTGCTAAAATAGCCACAAAAAAGACAACAAGTATCAATGGCAGCGGCAGGAATTTAAAGACTCACAGCCTTGCAAACATCAAGGTCTCTTCAGAGTCTTCAAAGATCCGGCCAGGAAGTTCCATCGCCCAGCCATTCAGCGCTCCTCGCGTCCGGAACACACGACGCGCACATTTTTACGGCTCATCACTCGTTATCATCGCCCTCTCGCTCTATGCACTTGAATACCGATAGTAATTCCACCTGCCGCGGCGCCAACACCAACAAGACAACAAGACAACAATCAAACGCCGATCCCGACACGCCATTACTCACATTCTCTCCCCAGAGACATGCATAACGACCGCATTTTGCTTACGACGACGCCGGAATGAAGATAGGGTCCTCGCCGCCGACGCAACTGCACAATCCGGCATTGAAAAGGGGCGCTCGCTCAGGCTCGTCAAGGCAAATTCCTTCCAATGCCATTTCAGGCAGGTAGGCAGCACAGCAGACAAACAGACCAAATCAAAGACGCACAATCGTGTAAGTATGCTTTTCTTTTTACATCACCCATTATCTCTATTTTTAAAGCCATTTCCCCTTAAGCAATCCCCTCACCAAGCTCACCGTTCAATCCCCACCGACATCGCCGTCACCAACACCAACAACCCCCACAGACAGACAGACAAACAGACACAAACAGGTTAAATTTATCAGATGACACACACGCACGCACAGTCAGACAGAGACAGACAGTCAAGTCCAAATCAGTCAAAGTAGAGACAGATTCGGACCTGAAAGTGTGAGTACCGTTTTTCGTGAAAGAGAGAGAGAGAGAGATCCAACCACGACACCCACGTCATCTCAAACGGGAAGGGCAGGCCGAGCGTGTTTCAAGGTTTCCCCTCGCCGCGCCATGTCCGAACTGACCGGTTTGTGTATAGGCAATAGTTGAAACTGTGTTTATGCCCTTCCTCAAAAACCCGCTCTCATCATCAAGCGTCAAATCAGCTGTTCATCATGCACTTCCACAGACAGACACACACGCACACCCGGAGACGGATGGAGCAGCTCACCGAGATGCACCATTAGTTGGTCCTAAAACGTTTCAAACCCTCTCTCTCTCTCTCTGCAAAATTAGACACATATGACAGGCCCCCGTCAACAGGGCGCTTATAAAAACCGGACGCTGTGTGTATAAAAGCGTCGCTTTCAAAACAAGCTTGCGGTCGTTCGCGTCGCGCGTCGCGACGAGCAATTTTCCAACAAAGCACCAGTCCGGACATCCATCGTGTGTCCGAGAGAAGCGTTGTTGGAAGAACGGCTTTTCTACACACCGATCGATGTAGTAACACCCCTTACGTATCGCATCCCCCGGTGGGTAATAATAATGAATTGAGTTCAAGCAGAAAGATTTCGGCCAGACATCGATGGTCAAAAGACTCAGAAAGGTTCCAGGCAGCTCGACAGACGCACAAAGACAGTCAAATATAGGCAGACACAACGATTTAGAGCTGAGCGGAAACAAGAACAGATAGTCACAGAACGGGGAAGAATAGTCTTTCGAGTGATCAAATCAATTAAGAGATAAAAACATTTCAACACCCAAATGTATCTGCACCATCAACAGAACAGATGGAACGAGAAATCAGCCTTCACAATCGTGATAGCGAAAAACAACAACAAGGGAGGCCTTATGATGCAAGAGACCAAGACAAGGCGAGACAACAATCTTCAATAAGTAGGTCAGCATGCATTATAACAAAAAAATGAAAAATTACCAACCACTCATATCGTACTCAGAAGAAACAATCAAGCTGGGGAGGGAAAAAAACTTCCAAACGATCGATCACTATCTAATGCAATTTTACAGAGCAAATATTCAAGCAGCCTTCCTTCCCTCTCCATACAGAAAAAAACCCGATTTAATGATTAGAAGAGAATCTTCGACCGACCTGAAGGTGCACAGACACGTCTTCGCGTTTGGTAGGAGTAAGTAAGTAATCCTGATCCGATATATCAAGACGAAAAAAGTATCAAGTAAACGATGGGAAGAGCAAGTCGGATTGCAAGTGTGCAACTGATACGATGACCACTTTCAGGTTAGAAGCCTCAATCACACCACCGCACCCACAGACACAGACAAACACACGTGGACCAAAAATGTGAAACTTAATTTCCTGGTTAACCTGCATACACCCCAGATAAAGGCCCCTCTTTTACCCGATCTCTTGAACTCTTCTCACCTCACCTCGTCGCTCACCTGCTGACTGGCACACAGGATATCCCAACGAGGAGAGCGAAAAAAAAATGATGTCACTCAAATCTAATCCGACGACAGATTCAGTCCAGAGAAATCGTAAAAACAAGTACAACAAACTCTCAGCACAGACGCAGGGCAGCGAGGTATGCGTGTGTATGTGAATAATGTCTATGTAGGCACAGCACTAGATAGATAACGGAAATCAAACACACACACACACAACCACCCCGTACGAGGAAGGAAGGGGGGCTTAAAATAAAATACGACAGAATCATAAAGCAATCGGACAGTCAAGAGTCACACCAGGTGTACCGTGTGTGGTAGGAAATGAAAACTGTGCCACCAGAGAAAAGTCAACGCCGGCACATGCGCAGTCACAGACATACAAAACAGTACGAGAATACAGTTCATACAGACACAGTCAGTCAAGGCCCAACGGGGTGAGGGGCCGCACAGACAGACGTCACCAGGCACACGAGAAAAATAGCATTTATTGACGCTTGTCCTCCTGACTTTTGCAACCAACCCAGTCCGACCCCCTAACACACCACACACTGGGCGGGAGGGGGGAAGGGAGGAGTGCAGTGCAAAACGCCGTGGTGGCGCGGAGAGGAGCGAATAAATACACTACTGACCTAATTATTCCAATCCTTGTGCACGGCTGCACTCGTTCTTCTTCCTCAATTATGATGCGATACGCGATGCGCGTGATGGTGATGCCGGTCGATAGTCGCGATACGATCCAGCGGAGAATGTATTTCGAAAGTCCCACTTCAAAAGTAGCTTATATATCCAGATTGGAACAGCAAAACCTGCAGCGAAGAGAAACAACATAAAAATATATATCTAAGTCAGTCAGTCAGTCAGTCAGTCAAGAAGAATGTGTGACCAGACAAACAACAATACTCTCAGAGAGAGATAGAGAGAGCGAGAGAGCAGGAATCGGTCGTGCCTGCAAACGCAATGACGGACGGTCCGTGTGTGAGGAGAGAGAAGATGATGGCGGAAGATTTTCTAGGTCGCTCATCAGTCTCTCTTGTCTGGCTCCCTCATCGGCAAGGGTAAAAAATCGTAAGAAAAACAGACAACGAAACGACAAACGATGAAGGCCTCGACCGGCTGCTCGCGCATCTTATCATCAGCATTACAAAGAGAGAGAGAGAGAGAGAGAGCCCATATCGTCATTCGCCCGAAAATAGAGGTCGGCCGGCCCGGCCCAGTGTCCTGCAATGCCTCGCCAGCACATCCGAGTACCACCGTACCTTTCAGCGTAGACAGCGAAAACCACAGTCAACCGAGGACCCACCCATGCAAGACGCCGTCTCGAGGCAGACGATACTGACAACGGCGGGCAATACCAATAACGGCGGACCTTCTCAACAGTTAAAAGTAGCAGTACTCACTCGCTCACCGTAAGAAAAAGGGGTCACCGCGGTGAAAAATCAACGAAAACCTACCGTTTTCCCCACAGACACACACATACGAAGCATTCGCCAGAGAGAGAGAGAGATATCGGTGACGGAAAATGTCGACGACGATGTCTGGTGGAGCAGCAGTAGCGGATTGCCGTGTACGAGCGGGTAGATCAGAGCGCAAGTGGTAAAAGCACCAGATGGACGAGGACGAAAACATACATACACACTGCACTCGAAAAGCGGAGGCCGCGCGACGCTTGATGAAAGTTTCAGCACAGAGCC